>JABTXL010000888.1:10993267-11053618 GCA_025134845.1 Neodon shergylaensis | reverse complement strand
TTAATTCTATGTACAGCCATAGTACTGAACCTTATGTGTTAGTCATGCCTTAATCTAGTGGTCAGGGAAACAAATCACTACATGCTTTTACTTTCTGCTATAACTACTGCGGAAGAAAACGACAATTAACAGTGGTTGGAAAATACAGGTAAAAAAATTACAATATAGTTGTATGTATCTAGAGACTCGTGATACATGAACATTATAGTTAATTGTTTTATATTATATACATCAATCTCATGGGGCTTTTAAGGTGTTATGCTTTACAATATGCTGTGCTATATATTTTTTCATATTAAATTATGTGTGCGTTTTTGGCTTCTTTCATCTATGATGTCTCCTTAGAATGTAACAAGTATGGGAATAAAAACACAGCCTCCAACCTAAATACATTAACACACTATATAACCAAGACCATTAGGGGGAAGGGTTCACTTGGCTCATGATTTGAGAGTGTATAATCCACCTTTCCAGGAGAGACATTGCAGCAGGAGTTGGCAACAGCTGGTCACATCCTATCTACAGTTGGGATGCAAAGAGCGATGGTGACTACTGTTCAGAGTGACTTCCCCCAGCCTAACCATTTATTTAGTCTGAGATCCCGTTCATGAAGCAGTACTGCCCACACTCAAGGTGGTCTTTCCCTCACTTAAAGTTTTCTGCAATATCGTCAGACACACCCAGATATTGACAGAAGTGGTTTGCTTGTTCCTGGGCACCCAGACTTGAAATAATCACACAGAAACTGTAGTAATCAAATCACTGCTTGGCCAATCACTTAAGCTTATTTTTAGCTTGCCCTTATATCTTAAACTAACCCATCACCATTAATCGGTGCATCACCATGAGGTTGTGGCCTACTGGCAAAGTTTCTGGGGGGGGGGCTCCAGCAGAGGTGTCTGTCCCCAATGGTGGCTACATGGCTTCTCCCTGACTCTGCCTACACTCTCTATATATCTTTTCCAGCCTGGCTATATTCTGTTAAGTCACTGGCCAAAAGCGGCTTCTTTATTAACCAATAAAAGCAACACAAATACAGAAGGATCTCCCACAACACCTGGAGATGTATCTATTGACTGATTCCTATCGTACTTGAGTTGACATTGAAGATTAGCCATTCTACCATCTGAAGTTTGAACACATAGACTATAGTCTGTATCTTCTTAATACAGTCAGGTAGTATTTCAGGAAATTTTGACAGATAAGACAATTGCATCTTAGCACAACAGCATATTGTTGAAATTTCATAGTTGATTTTGTAAGCGAACAGGTCCCTTGCTGATTATATTGTACTAAAATTAATAGAAAAATTAGGTGTAACTGAGCATAAATATGCAAGTTATTCTTTGATGTGTTGAAATAGGAGCTGTTTCTACATCCACAAAGTGAGGATAGAGCATGGTATACAGAATTCATATCATAGAGCATAATCTCAGATGAAGCTTAGCTTGTTGTGGGTTCCTGTTTGAATAAACTGCATCATAGCTTGCATAGGTAAAGAGGAAGCCCATTGATTGTTAAACTAAGCCACAGAGAGGAGGACCACCATAGTTACTCTCTTATTGCAGAGACAGATAACAAAAAGTAAGACAGAGGACCCAGGGATGATTTGAAGAGACAGGGAGCCTATTGGCTCTGTTGTTGTTAAACACAGGGGTAAGAAAAGGGGAAACCAAGATGTACGTTCTTCCTCAGACCTCCTCCCAAACCCTTGGAGCTGTCAAGGAAGAATGTAAAAGGTGAATGCATTGATTTGATTTGGTTTAGTTAGGAAGGTCACATGCTGGAGGGATTTACTGTAGCCTCTGGACAGCTGCCTTTTTGCTTTTTACATTCCGTTGTCATGATAAAATGAGCTATGGAAAATCTTGCAGGAGACAGAGCCCAGTGCAAGCATGCCTCTTCTCACATTACAGGAACAGGGCTTTAAAGTAGAAAGGATTAAATGCTGGCATGCCTGTGAAAGGGAAATTCCAAGGCCTTCCATGTTGCTAAGAATCAAAGCATAAAAACATCTTATGGCCAAGAATTGCAAACATGAATGAATTTCTGTTTTATTACAAGTTCAAAGTCCACTATATCCAGTCTGTAGAGTCTATATGCTTGTTACCTTCTTTGACCTAAGCATAAATACAAATAGAACTTAGTAAAATTATAAAGGGATAATTCTATCTAAAACGAGGCATTCATTTAACCATAATGAACACAATTACATTCTAATGGTAACTGTTGGTTATCCTGACCACTTTGAGTGGTAACCAATAGAATACTTAGTTTCCATTGCATTGTAAATATAACCAGTTATCAGAGTTTTGAGCAGACATCAAATGCTTCTTGAGTTTTGCTGAAGCTAAACAGTAACTATTTTTGCTATATATTTTCTGATTTTCTCATTTTACATTAATTTCCTTGAGGCTCCATTTTGAAATATTTTTAATTAGAAGTTTTTGCTATGGGGCAAAAATTCTTCAAACTGCGGTTCAATGGACAAGAACAATTCCTAGTCTTTTTTTTTCTTGGTTTTTCGAGACAGGGTTTCTCTGTGGCTTTGGAGCCTGTCCTGGAACTAGCTCTTGTAGACCAGGCTGGTCTCGAACTCACAGAGATCTGCCTGCCTCTGCCTCCCAAGTGCTGGGATTAAAGGCATACACCACCACCGCCCAGCTTTCCTAGTCTCGCAGAAGACCAAAATTCTGTTCCTAGCATCTGTAGCGGATAACTCATGGCTGTTTGAAACCCCAGGTCCAAGGGAATCCAATGGCAACTGCATATATGCCATACATTCACACGAGCACATGCATAAATATATAAATGAATGAATAAATGAAACTCTTTGTCATCCTATTTTCATAAACTCACTAATTTTTTTCTTCTTAGTTGTAGCTGCTAGGAGTATTTTATTATATTTTAAAAAAAAGGAGATTTGAAGGTAGGCATGGTTGTACACCTGCGATCTTCTCACTTGAGAGGCTAAGATGGGAGACTAGGAAGACAATGAGTGTGAGCAAAGCCTAGGCAGGAAAACTTTGCTTTTAGCATAATAAAGTGTACACACAGAGACATAAAGAGAGAGAGACAGAAACAAAGACAGAGAAAGGAAGGAAGGGAGGAAGGAAAGGGGAGAGACAGGAAGTCTATCCAGCATTCTTGTATTGTGAGTATTAACTGGGTCCACAGAAATGAGTGACCCTGATTTGCAGAGGGGAAAAGACACGACAAAGGCAGGGTGCATGTGAGAAACAGCCCAGAATTCAGATTCCACCAACCTGGTTACTATGATTTTACATTACATGGGTCAACAAGGAGATAATATAGTTACATATTTTATATCACATACTTTATATAAGAATTGAACTAGAGGATCCAGGCTTTAAATCATCAATTAGCTGGAAATTTAGGTTGCCTGAAAACAAAGCCAAGTATAAGATGGAATGAAAGCAAAATTAAGGAAGTTTGTGATCAACATGTGAGTTAAAGGATGGATCTACCATGCACAGGTTTAGCCTGTTTAAAATGGGGTTCTTGGATCTCCATTTCTTTTCCTTGTTTTCTCTACTGCATCAACATTTTTTTTGCTACTGTAAACATTGATCTCAAATTTAAAAAATGGTAATTGAATCGTATCACCTTTATGGAGGCATTTTTTATTACCTGAATTTAAAGAATAAAAATAAGAGGGTATAGAAGCATTCCAACATCTGCACAGACTTTAGCTTTAATTGTGTTTTTCAAGCAGAAATGGAGTGAATATAATTTTATAACTTATATAAAGTTACAAACAAATGGATGTGTCCTAGAAGTGACACAAAGGTCTCTCTTGGGAAAGCACTCTGGATGGGATGAGTGAGCTGCACAGGTGCTATGTCCCACAACCACCAGCCACCAGCTAGTTTAAGAAGGAGCTGAAATCAAAGGAAACATATTGCAACAATGTCCCTAAACCTCACTCTGTGAGTATCTCTATGAAAGAAATTTTGAAAATAAACCAGAAATCCATAAAGCATTCCCCCAAACACAAATCTTTCTATTTTCTAAAACAAAGAAGATAAGAGTGGTTTTTTTCTGGGGTGGGGGGAGTAATGTGTTACAAATTGTGTCAACTACAACTACATAGATGAACATATCTCTACAACAGAGATGCTCACATAACAAAATGCAGAATATTTAGTTGATAAAAAAAAATAATAATTTTTTTATATCTGCAGCTCTTTCTTTTTTTAGTACAATTAGTAAATGTGTACAAATGAACTTGCTCGTCTGGGATATTGGCTTTTATGTTATCTTTTGTTTTGTTATGATTGAACTCTGTTGAACATTTACTTTGGTATATATTTTTAGTTTTAAAAATTCCCGGAAAAAATCCATTTCCAAATGGATTTTTCTGATAATATATTTTTGTCACAAATTTACAGGACACATCATGTCAGACATTAAAGTATTTTAACTTCTCCAAGACCTTAGCTTTAACTGTGTTTCCACGAAATAGAAACAACATATGTGACTTTAGAGTTGTTTTATATAGCAACAAACTAAACCTCTTCCAGAAATATTTCAGAACTATCTATTAGTAAAGTATTTTGGTTACTGATTTTGAGTGTGTGTGTGTGTGTTGTGTGTTGTGTGTGTGATGAGCATGCATGTGTGTTAAAGCTATGGATCTTTTTCAAATGATTTTTCATGCTAATTTTCATTAAACAACTCATTTATTATCTTTGCTTTTGATGGATAATATCTGGGATCTTCTAAATATGTTAAAGGTTTGAAATTCTCCGTTAAAATATTATCTTATTTTCAGAGAGCTGGGGGCACTACCATTAATCGTTATTCATGGGGGAAAGGTGCATCCGCCTGAGACCCACATGCAGCAGATGGAAACAGGTCAGTAATCCTGATGTCTTTCTAGGCCATGTGAACACTTGATGTCCTCTTCAAATCTCTAGTCAGAGATGCTAATCTGTTTCATAAGACTTAGACAGCCACAGGCACTGTGAGCCCGACTCACAGCTCAGACTTCTGCTGAGGAGGAGAGAGCCTCAGAAAAGTTTCAGATCTGCAGGGAAACTTTCTTGGTTACTTCTGTTTTGGCAAATTTCCATAAATGTAAAGGCTTTCATATTTACCTACTTATTAGCTTAGAGTTCTGGAGATTAGAAATTTAACGGGTCTCGTTATGCCAAATATTTTGTGATCTCAACTGGTTTCTAGTAACATTTGTCTATCTACTATACTTACAAAAATATTTGTGATAAAAATGAGGTTCCCAGCATGACCTGGCATACCTTTAATTGAACTGGTTAGCAATTTCAATGCCATATTCATCATTAATTCTCTCTTGCCATGTAACCTAATATATTCACTGGTTCCAGGATTGGAACATTGCATCTTCGAGACAAACTATCCAGCCTACCATTCCTACTGGCAGGCTTCCTGCCTGGTGTGCTATCTGATTTCAACATTACTAGATTTCTCCAGGGTGAACGTGTTGAACGTTCTTATAGAGACCGTCAGTAGGCTCTCAGTTAATCTATCCAAGCAGTTTCTTTTAGTTACTGGCAGTTCAGATGTTGCCTCAGATGAGGTGGGGATTAGGCAGAACTGGGCCTGGGTATACCATGCTGTCTTATGGTGGTCACAAATAGCAATAATATCTAACTTGATTTGAATATTATATGATTTGCAATGTGAATACAAATAATATTTGAATAATTAGAATGAATTCTCTCTCTCTTTCACACACACACACACACACACACACACACACACACCAAAGTGGCCTGACCAGTACTATCAGTGAGTGAGTCGTACATTTCCCCTGCATTTTAAACATATTTTTCTTGAGTAGAGAATTTTAAATTGCCCGTTATTTGATCTAATGCTTCTAAAAGTGTGATTGCAATGCCTTCCTCATTTTTCAAATAATTTAAGTATCAATCACATTTTTATTCCTTTAAAATAATAATCATTACATCTTAGAAGTTTTATGAGTTTCTTCTTCAATCTCTTTGTTTTTAGCCATCTTCCTATATCATGCAGTTTTCTTTTCATCTTCTGTGTCTTCTCATCATGAGATTGTTAGTAGTCCAGAAATCCATTAACTTACTTTTTAGTTCTTCAAGTTCCCACATGTGTCTTTTTTAATTTTTTAAAATATTGTTATTTATTACTTGAGAACTCCATACAGTATGGTTTGATTATATTCTTCCACATTCCCCAACATCTCCCAGATCCGTTTTCGACTTCCCTACCTGCCTAGCTTCATATTCTTTCTCTCTATTAAAAAATAAAAGGTCTATACATAATAAAAACATCAAAAACACGGGTTCTATTTGAGTTGGGCAACTACTCCTGACAACGAAGCCTTCCCTAGAGTGTGGTTTGATGTTCCTAGTGTTTGTTCACTGGAGAAAACTGATTTTCCCTCTGCCAGCAGCTATCAGTTCCAAGTAGCTTCTTGGCTTGGCATATATGTCTTTACTTTCCCTCCTCCGTGCTGGTTTTGTCAGGTTTGAACTGCACTGGTCTAGTGCTTGTTAGAAGTCTCTGTCAGTTGATGTGTGCATCTCTCCTGTTGTGTCTAGAAGACAATGTTTCCATGAAGATATTTTCCATCTCTGCCTCTTACAACCTTTCTTCCCCTCCCTCTTCTGGATAGATCCTGGAGCCTTGAAGAGAAGAATGTGATGTAGATATCTTATTTAGGGCTGAGCACTTAAAGTTATTCAGCTGTGGGTCTGTGTTAACTACCATTTTGCTGCAAAAAGAAGTTTCTCTAATGATAGCTGAAAGATGCATTTCTCTATGGGTATAACAATATGCCATTTGCAGTCAGTTTATTTCTGTTCCTTTAGCAGAATAATAGTATTGTGTGCCCCTAGGGCCCAAAAGCTATCTAGTCCTAGGTATATTCTACTTCCTTCTTTATAGCTCAGGGTTTTGTTCTGCTTATTTTATCGAAAACAGTCTTCCAGTTCTATGGCATTATCTTCAGTTGTGCCCAAAGTTCTTGAACATAATCTGTGTTGGTATTAATATCAGTCATGGGTGTTTTGCAAATTATATAATTAGCTCTTGGTATCTATATACATATAGTATAATATGTATTATATTTATATATTAATTCTCCATTAAATTTTTGCCTTCCATGATTTATGTTAGGTCTCAAAGAAACTCAGGACGAACCTCATTTAGTACCTTTGACTCCTTCCAGCACTTCTCATCAGTCCATGTACCCTAAACTCTCCAGCTCAGGGCTGGGCTTCCCTTACCATAGCTTCTGACCTCTACATAACGGCAGAAGTTTTGGCTACATGCCCTCTTGGTCTCTGGGTTCCCAGATGCTCTCTCTGCTTCCTTTCTCTTTGATTCCTTTCTCACTCCCCACCACTCCTCATCTCTCTTAGCCCATTTTATTTTGAATCATTTCAGATGCTTCTGGCTATTTTCTTAACCACATCTACAATAAACCTTTTCCTCATTCATACTTGGAAAAAGTCATCTCCTCTACTTATCATGTAATTTGATAATATTAGTATATTTGTTTAAAATCTATTTCAGATATATGTATTACTGATTTATAATTGTATCTATTAAAATTATTTATTTTTATGTATGGTCCTATTTTTTCATATACATAAATCCTTTGTTTGAGAACTTCATTCATGCATATGATATGTTTAGATGAAAATAACTGTTAGTCCTTCCTCTCAAATTCCTCCCATACAGCTCTCTTCACTTATTTCCTCCCAACTTCATGTATTCTATTATTAAGATGCTGAATACACTTAGTATTGTATTAAGATGCTTAGTATTGCCAGTATGTTCACAGGTATGGAATCATCCAATGAAGCATGAACAACCTACTAGGCCCCACATCCAAAAATCAAACTCTCTGTCTATGCCTAAGTAGCCATCAAAGTGACTGTAGTTCCTAAAGCAGAAGGGCTTGGTGAGATATTCCCTGATATATACTAGATTTTGGTTATCTTGGTCTTATTCAGGCCTTGTACATGAAGTTAAAGCCACTGTAGGTTCATGTGTGCAACATCCTTGTCATATCTGAAAAACTGTTTTGAAGAAGTACGTCACAACTGGTAGCCCTTATAATCTTTCTTTCTGCTCCACCATGACTATCCCTGAGCTTTGAGGACAATTAAGTAATACAGATGTCCCATTTAGGGTGGAGCACTAGATAGTCTTTTATTGTCTCTACCATGTTTGTCCTGCTTGTTATTCCAATAATATTATAAATGCCAGATTATGTCATGGAAAACCATCATGTTTTTTAATAACATCATTATTCTTGTAATATCAGTCATCCTATGTTTTATCTGTGGTTATATCGGAACAGTAGACCCAGACCCTGTCAGAGGCTGAGGACATGAGTCTTGTATTTAAATGACCAGGGTATATTGTTACTGCTGCCATTATGGTTAGTTAGTTTTGTTTATTGACTTTAAGTTAGTGCATAAAATAATAGATTCTTTCATGACTATTTCACTGATGTACATCACTGTATGGTAGCTACTCCTCATATCTCCTCTACCATTACTTTCTCTGGTGCCTCCAGACCCTCCTGCTGGTCTCATTGTACTCCTAAATAATTCTGCTTCTTCTCAGTCTAAATGTTCTTTAACTTCTTACATGCTGGATTTCCTAGTAAAAGAGAATGGGAGCAAAAAAAGAAAGAAAGAAAGAAAGAAAGAAAGAAAGAAAGAAAGAAAGAAAGACTAAAAACACTAAATTAAAGATTAAAGGAAACAACAGAATGTAAAGCTACACTTTCCAAAATATTATGTTGATAATGTTTAGTCCCAGGTGTATGTGGGAGGATCATCAATGCTTATCTGTCTGAAGTAACTCAGAGTCCTTGGATAGAAAATATTTTAAAACAGTAAAATGGATTTATTATGGAATTTAACACAAATGATACATCATTTTATTTAAATTTAATATAAATTAGAAGTAAAGGGAATGTATCAGATAGCTACTGCAGATTATTTCAATTTAATTATCCTCTTTATAGCCTCTACCTCTTCCAATTTTACACTGTTTCTCAGCATTGTTTTTCTCTCTCCATAAAGCCGCTTTAGTTGCTAATGAGATACACTTGGGATATGGGGCCTTGGTGTGAATTTGGGTTGTACAAATTAATCCAGTCTCTTTCAGCTTTAACATACTTGAGTTATTTTTTTTCAACAGTAGTATCAGCATAATAATAGTTCATCCTTCATCCTACAATACTGGTACATTGCCAGCAGTAACCCAGCAACGGCTCCAACTGATACTAATGCAGTCAGTGAATTAATCTGACTAGACATCTGACCTTCAGCTCTGTTGCCTTGGAAACTTAATTTTCTCTGCACACAGAAAATCCACCCTGAAACGTAGATTTAACAGTAATCAGATGTGCTGCCTTGAGGCATATAACAGTTCCATTGTGTTAACTTATTATTAATCCAGGGTGTATGTATATATATAAATTCAAGAAATATTCTATTATATATAGGATGTCTGAAAAGTAAAAGTCCAATTAATCTCAAAAAATGGGGAAAAATCTTTTAATTGCAATTCTCTTCAGAGAGACTGAAGAAGTCAACTTTAGTAATAACAATAAGGATGATGGTGATAAATTTAATAGATTCCTGATATTTTATGGCAGGACTACAATAAAGAGACAGAACTAGAGACACAAAATTCCAGGGACATAAAATTTCTTTTCCCATTCAAAGGAAGCACCAGGTTTCTGAGTTGCGGAAATTTTGTCCTACCCCCGCTCCCTAGATCAGAGTCAGGAACTCACTGCGCACAGTGCTTTAGATTGTGGATTCATTTATTACTTGTATCTCAACATAAACAAATTCACATGTTCTGAAAACATGCAGAGGATATTTCAACAACTCTCGTTCCCTTCTACATTGAGAATTTAATGTTTTCATTTGTCAATCAATTTCCTTAGTTTTCTTACTACACATAGTTCACTTAATTGTAAATATTTATCTTAAAATTTTCTCTTTTCTTACATGGTTCCAAAATGAAACAGTCTACACTTGCCCTCTACAAACCTTTTTCTTTACATGGTATAATTTGGACAAATGCACCCATTTCACTGCTTACCATTAACCCTGTCAGGATCGGTCTCTTAAAGTAATTATGTCTGTATCCCTCATACATGGTGCATTTTACTATAAAATAACAACCTCAGAGCAAATTCCTTGAGCTATCTGGAAACACTTTGCTGTAACATCTTCATTTTAAAATGCTTGATAAGATTCTTTTTTTAATTTTAACAATCAAACGGTTTGAGTTTAAGAACTTTAGGAATCACAAACAATTTTGTATTCACTGAAAAAGCATTATCATTTGAGTCAGAGCCGCAGATACCAACAATGGGCATCTCCTTGTTTCAAAGGAAATCATGAGAATAAACAGATTGTTTTTTTTATCAGATATTCTACCTCCTAGCTCTTCTAAATTTATTCATGTGTCTTTTTGGGAGCTCCATCTGTTATTTTTGTGTTAACAGATTTAACACCACAATGAACAGGACAGAATTTGCCGATATAAAACAAAGAAGCATGATAAGGAAAGACATAAATTGATGTTCCAACAGGAACAGAGGTTTGTTTGGAATCTCCATTTCTAGAATTTTCCCACATATTAAGTTTAGGAACAAACTAGAAAAACTAAGAAAATGTCTGTGACTTCCACCCGTAGTACAGTTTAATTTGCTACTAAAATTAAGCATCAGCAGAAATATGAATGTAAACTATATATATACAAATATCTGTTTTCTAATTTTCCTAATAATACTTTTACATAGATAAGCACAAGAAGATAATGGTTTTAGTATTCCCAGTGATTTAGGACATACTTTGCATTCATCACCTTGGTAGATTTAAATGAGAAACATTCTGCATATATGCTCAGGTGTTCTAAACACTTGGGCCCAGCTGGTGGCACTTTTGGGTATGGTTATGGAACATTTAGGAGCTTGAACCTCACTGGAAGAAGTGGCTCACTGGGGACAGCCTTAATTCCTAGTCACTTTCTGCTTCCTGTGTTCAGGTGCTATGTGACCATTTACCTTCCTATCCCTGCTAGCTACCATGTCTTTCCTATTTGCTATCATGGTTTCCTCACTGTGATAAATTATACCTCCCAGAAAATTTGAACCAAAATTTCTCTTTAATTTATTGTTTTCAAGATGTTCAGCAATAAATATGCAACTCCAAACCCCAGAACATTTACTGCCTGAAATTGAAATGACTTCAACTCTACCTCAAAATAAAATAAAATCAATAAATTATAGGAAAAGATGTTACACGTATCTTGTATTTGATGAGTTCTAGGCAATCTTCATCATTATCTCTGAATTTATCTGCCCATTAATATTTGATAAAGTTAGCTCCTGCTTGTTAATTCTATGTGTAATAATTTTAAAATGTCCAATACAAATACAATGCATAATCATTCTTGAATGATCTTTCTTCTGCCTATAATATTATCTGCTTTTTGTTTTTGTTTTTTTGTCACAGAACTTGAACTGATCTCTCCTTCTCTCCCTCCCTCTCCTTCTTTCTCTCCCTCTCCTTCTTTTTTCAGACAGTCTCCCACTGTAGCCCAGCTGTTGTGGAACTTACTATATATCCCAAGCTGAACTTGAATGCACAGTAATCTTATCATGGCTTTCTGGGGGCTGGGATTATAGTCATAAACCTGGATTTAGAGTTTTCATTAAATGTTATAGTTCTTTTTGATAAACACCTCAATTAAGGATACATATTATGAAAAGACAGCTAAATCACTAGAGCTTTAATTTATGATTTATACTGATTCTTTGTGTAGGGGCCAGCCAGTCATGATAGGCTTACTATATACAGAACACTCAAGGGAAGTTCTTCCAACCATTATCACCTGCCAGTGGTGAGCCTAGCCATGATAAGCTTACTGGAGGCCTGAGTCTCAGTAGTTTACCTTGAAGAAATACCTGGTTGAAGGAAATACCATAAATTGAGATTTCCTGCGCACCACCCAAGAACAGACCATCCAAAGGAAATGCCTAAGGTTCCAACCATTGTAGATAAGATCACCTTCCACCATAGGATCACACACTCACCAGGACACCCCTAGACAAATGTCAGCCAATCTGCGATCCTGAACCTTAGAAATCCCTCACCCCCAACTTTACTACTATAAAAAACCAACTCTAACTGAGCTCGGGGCTCTCTGAATATTCCAATACATTGGACATACTGAGAGACTGAGATTGCAAACTTGTATAAAATAAAAGCTCTTTGCTTTTACATATGGTACTTGGTCTCCTTGTTGGTTTTTGGGGGACGTCACAGATCTGGGCATAACACTTTGATTCATAAATTTAGATTATTTTTTATAAAATAGAAGATTAGTTAAAAATAATTTTAGTAGATAAAATTTATACAATAATTCCTTGAGTTTTTAAGCCATACCTCTGGTTTTTAATCCATATTTTTAAAGGAAGGGAATTTATCAGATTTATCAATTATCAGATGCTAATAATTGAGGATTATTAACATCTACCAAAACCTAACAAAAACTCACATGTTATTGTTTAAATTTTTATTATGTACCAGGGACTCTGGTGCGTATCTTGCCAGTATTTCCTAACTCAACATTCTCAGCATACCAATGAGGTGGATAGATTACTACTACAGAGATATTTGCATATCTATAACTATTCTATTGATAATAGGTGTGAAATAGAATCAACCTAGGTGCCCATTAACAGAAGAATGAACAAGAAAAAATGTAGCATGTATACACAAAGGAATATTTCACAGCTGTAAAGAAAACTGAAATTTGAAATTAAAAGGGTAGAACTGGAAAACTATACTGGGTAAGGAGGTAACCCAGGTACAGAAAAACAAATGTCATATGTTCTCTCTCACTTGTAGCTTCAAATGTTTTGTTTGTAAATTTAACTTAGAGCAAATGTAGAAGTCAAAAGAATAGAAGTAGGTTTATGGGGCACATTAAATGGCGAATAAAAGATTATAGATAAAACAATATTACTGAAGTGGAATACTGAGAACAGAAATTCATGAACAGGGAGGGGTGTGGGAATATATAATAAATCAAGGGGTGAAGAGGAGGGAAGAACCCCAAAAAAGGGTTATGGAAGCCTACTTTGTACATAATAAACTCAGTGACAATAACTACCAGGTCTGTGATCAAATGACCAACATTTCCAGCATTTTATTGGTTACTCACTTGTCTTACAAGCATGAGACTCATCCACATTCTACTGATTATGTGAAATTCTGCATCCAAATAAGAATAACTTTCTATCTGATTCTTGGTGATGGGATTATTTTTACTTAAAACTTGTTTTAAATAGGCACCACAGTTTTCCTGTAGCTTATCCCTCCTCAATCTCTAGTTTTACCACAAATCTGCAGAATTTAGTATCTCTATCACACACTTAGTCACGATTAGTTTAAGCTTAGAAGATGAGGAACCCATGATATTTCCTGCTTTACATTTTATTATGGAAAAAAATGAATCACTACTTAATTGCATTGTAGAAAAACAGCTTAAGTGATACATTTGATATCATTTAGAAGAGAGAAGTTAGCCTCTTGATATGTCATCCAGTGTGTATGTGTGTGTGTATATACAATTAGTGTAAAAAGAGGCCTTGAATCTGAAGGAAAGTTGGAAGGGATATATGGAAGGGTTTCAAGTAAAGAAAGGCAAGGGAGAAACGTAAATACTCTAAACATTAAAAAAATAAAAAATGCACCCACACACTGAGATAATGGGGATGTTCTATTTGGGAACTCACCAAGGCCAGCTGGCCTGGGTCTGAAAAGGCATGGGATAAAACCGGACTCGCTGAACATAGCGGACAATGAGGACCACTGAGAATTCAAAAACAATGGCAATGGGTTTTTGATCCTACTGCACGTACTGGGACCCCAGGTAGTTTGGATGCTCACCCGACTAGACCTGGATGGAGGTGGGTGGTCCTTGAACTTCCCACAGGGTAGGGAACCCTGATTGCTCTTTGGGCTGACGAGGGAGGGGGACTTAATTGGGGGACGGGGAGGGAAATGGGAGGCGGTGGCGGGGAGGAGGCAGATATCTTTAATAAATAAATAAATAAATAAATAAGAAAAAAATTTAAAATCTTAACTAAATCTGTCAACTATTATGACTGTATTTAAAAACTATTCCCAAGAAATAAATATATACAAATATATGTATGAGAGAAAATTAGAGAGTATGCCAATACTTTTCTTCAATTACTGACTTTTTTTCCTTTTCCTAATTTTTGCCTTTCTGCTTATCTCATACATAGTATGAAAGGACTAAATGAAGAATAGTCAACCATGCTTCTGTGAGTGAGCTCTCCTTATCTGGGTAGATAGTATTTCAAAGAAAGGCAAATAACAACCAAGACTAAACCACTTTAATGGCCTTCGATAAGCAGCACCTATAAACATACAAAAAGATAATATTGTACAGTGCTCAAATCATTTCCTCTGCTTTAAATGTCCCAAGTTACCATCACATGTGAGGAACCCGCATTCAAATTTCTCATCTTGGCATAGAAAGATTTCTAGGGCAATTGAGTCAACTGTTTTATCTTCCTAGTCCTCAGAAACAGATCCCTTCCCGTGCAGTATTTTCTTCAGAGCTATCTTTACTTCCTTATTTCTCAAAGTATAGATCAAAGGATTCAACATTGGTCCTACCAAGTTCATCAGAATTTGTACCACAGTTCCCAGCATGGGGTTGGGTGTAGGCTGCAGATATACAGTGATGATGGGTCCATAGGCACAGAGGATGGCAATGAGATGGGCACTGCAGGTGGAGAAGGCACGCTGACGTCCCTCAGTGGAGTTAATACTCAAGATGGAGATGGCAATTCGAGTATAGGACACAAGAATCAGGAGAAAGCAGACAAGGGAGACTAGACCAACATTAGTGAAGCTCACTCTCTTTGCTAAGGATGCGTCAGCAGAGGCCAGTGGCAAGACTGCTGGGATATCACAGAAGAAGTAATCTACTTCGTTGGGGCCACAGTAAGGTAAGGTGAAGGTGAGGGAAGTCAAGATACTGGAATGGAGGCATCCTAACAGCCATGTGCCTGCAGCTAGAGCCACGCAGATCCTAGAGTTCATGATGACTGGGTAGCGGAGAGGGTGACAGATGGCAGCAAAGCGGTCATAGGCCATCACAGTGTAGAGAAAGCACTCGATGCTCCCAAGGAAATGAAAGAAAAAAAGCTGGGAGACACAGTCTTGGTAGGAGATGAGTCTGCTAAGGCCCATAAGATAGAGGAGCATTTTTGGACAGGTCACAGAAGAGAAACCCATGTCAAACACGGACAAGTTCCCCAGGAAAAAATACATGGGTGTGTGAAGGTGGGTGGAGGAAATAACAGCCACAAGGATAGACACATTTCCCACCAGGGTGCAGGCATAGAAGGGCAGAAACAACACAAAAAGCATAGTCTCCAGGCCCTCTGTGTGTGGGATTCCCAGGAGGATGAACTCGGTCACCACTGAGCAGTTCTTCATATCGGCCAGAGACAGTTCTGGGAGAGGATGAAGGAGAGGGAATGGAGAATGTCCTGACTTCACATCAACGGCATGCACATGATAAGGAAATGAAATGCAAGCAGTGATGTTTTGGCTCTATGCTACTGAAAGACTGCTTGTGATCCAGCAGAAGCGTCATAAAAATGCTTTCCATAGCAAACTGAATGTTTTTTTTTTCACCAAATAGTTTTGCTGTATGGATTCCAAACGCAGATGTTTCTTGTTAAGTTAATGTTCAGAAAAGATCGTGTGTGAAAATGGAAAAACAAAATCCACATAAATGCGTGCTGCTCCTGCACCATGGGGAAAGATATTAAGCCTCAGAATAATGCTTAAAAATGTTAACATCACTAGAACCACAACGTCAACATCATTTTATTTGCTATGCAGTATTAATAAGTCTTGTTTCATCCCTTTGTTTTCAGTAAAGAAAGTCTTAAAGCAAAATTGACTGATCTCTACTTTACAGCTTAGAAGAGGTTTATTTGATCTCAATCTCCTAATTCTCACAGAATCTCTATGCTTCAGGTCTGGAAAAAGAACTAAATACTTGGGTATCAGATATGCTAAACAACTCTGGTGGCATCTGTGATGGAGTGTTGGCCTTGCTGTCCATGTTGACCCAGACACAGAAGTTACTCATCTTCTTTCCTCCTGCACAAGCAATTGAAGATTAATGAGTCTTTCTAGCTTCCACACAACATGCATACATATAATTGTGAGGTCTAGAGTAGATTTTGTTATGCATAACTATATCCATAATGAAAAGAATAATGTTAGGCACAGAGCTAGTTCTCAAAATAAAATAACTCGGTGTCTAGAAAAGAACTGGATATTGTTGTTTTTCTTTACAAAAACTTATGCAAAAGGTCAGATAGTAATCTTCCTAAATAACCCTGTAAAACAGTTGATACCATCTACCTGCCCTTTGAGGCCATTCTACTAAATATTTACTTGCTTGCCACTAACAACCCATTTCAAAACAGTTTGACTATCACTCATTAAACAGAAATGCAAACCTAGATATAGGATTACTGAGAATTTCTATTGCATTAAGTATTTTAAATTAAGCCAAATTGTTGTTTATAAAGGGAAATGTTAAGAATGGTGTCTGTGAGCTGATGTACAAGAAAGGTGGAATAAAACAGAAAGTAAATACCAGTTTACTTTTTTTTCTCAAAGAATGATCCTATTCATTCTGAACTCTGAGAACATTTGTAAACAAACCCTTCAAATTCTCCTCTTCTCTGGATATGTGCAATATGAACATATATGAACATGCCACTTACATTATTCACAGAGAGGAATTTTGCTCTTTAACCTCTTGTCCATTGGCTTTTCTGTGATTATTACTTCACTCTGAAATTGGATATACCTATAGAAACCAGTGAAGCATTTTCTCCCATGCTTACTAAAGCTCATCTTAGTCCTGAAACTGGGACAATGACACAAAATTGAATGTGCCCCTGTCTTCTGCAAAAATATCTTCCAAGCAGTAGCAACCTAATTATTTCCTCATATATAGAAACAAATGTCTTTGGAGCCCTTGGGATTGAGTGAATGGGTACTATTCCATCAGGATCCTGAACAAAGGGAGTAATCAGATGGGATGCTACTAAGAGATCCAAATAAGTACATCTGATAATGCTTCCTCTGGTGCCATTACTTTGAAATTATTTTAAAAAGTAAAATTGTAGAGTCACATCCAGACATCCTATTTCAGTGACTGACCGGAAAAAGAGAAAAACATAATGGCTGTAATTCAGTCTAGGACACACATAGAAATAATTCCTCAGCATAAGTATACATTATTAAGTTGCCAGATGTCAGTCAAATGTCTCAGTCCCTTTTAAATGTCCAATTTCAAGTATTTTAATCTAGAATTTTCATACTTCTTTCTATGGACTCATTTGAATCTTCCAAAAATATAGGCATAACATATCTCAAAGCACTAGATCATGTTGATATGAGGGTACTTGATTAAAGCTAAGTGAGGTCATAAGTGTGAAATTTTGATCCAATAGAAGCAATATTCTTATATAAAAGGAAGGCCCACCAGATTGCTTTCTCTTCCATTTCCCACACCCTGTGTCCCACCACCTGAGGACACAGTGACAAAATGGCTATGTCAGCTCCCTAAGCCAATCCTTATGCAGGCCTTCATCTTGGATGGTTGTTTATGCCAAGCATAAATGATAGGCCTTCATGATAACTATAGTGGACTAAAATAATTCTAATTTTCTGGCATTTTCTATTAGTTTGATTTGAAAACAGCTTCAATTACTAGACTTGCCAACAAACATGATTTTTAGTAGGTAAAACTGATTTCCAAAAGCAAAAATATGTCACCACGTGACTTTTCCAGAAATAAATAAATATACATATTACTCAACGAATGTTAAGAGAAGGTACTGCAATAAATAAGAAAAATCGCTATGATTTGGATTTTTTCACATGAATTTCCTATAGTAATAGTCTAATCTTTCTTTTCCACAACACACAAACTTCATATTCTCAAACAAATAAAAAGTATAAAACACAAATTATTGAAATAGAGAACTAAAAAGATTAACAATGCCAAAATTTAGTCATTTCAAAAGAGTAAAAAGTAATCCTCTCTGATGATGATTTCTGTAACACACACACACAATGTGCAAAAGGAAAGTAAACAGAAGTAGCTAGATGTGAAACATTCAATCAAAATAATTTATCAAAAGTGCAGCAAATATTTATTAAAGCTGCCTAATATACATAGAAATGTGAATATCTACATGAATTACTTTCTATTCAAACTGTGCAGATAGTTAATTATTTGAATGAAATTATATAGATGAAAGACATTCGCTATCTCACAGTTTTATGGATCAGGAATCCAGGCATTACCTAATTGGGTATCAGGAGTTCTGCCAGGGAATTTTATGAGGTTACTGTCAAGCTGCCAGCTCAAAGCAGGGACTTCATTTATACCTGAAGTAACCCATAGGGAAGAACTTACTTCCAAGTTTACTCTAGGGGTGACTATACAACTGGGACCTGAGACAGGATTGCTTCCCAAAATGGGGCCTGGCTTCGTCAAGACAATCAAACCAAAATACTATAAAGCTATATAGTATATACTATCCATCTACATGGATAGAAGGCACAGTTGTTTACAATCTAATTTCATGGAGATATTCAATCACCCCTGCCATTTCACCACTAGTACCAAGATGTTAAGTCCAAGTAGTAGATTATACAAGAAAAAAGGATCTTGGATGTAGAGGCAGTGGAGGAGGTCATTGTCTACTAAATAATTAACTATCTTGGGAACAACAAAATATCTGTAGTTTTCAAAATCAAGGGGGAAATAATTTCTTGCCCTATTCAAAGATAATTCAATTTGAAGTAGATTAAAGATTTAAAACTGGAAAAGAAAGTCATAAAAATTAGAGAGTCAATTAAAAGTAAAATGGTAAAATATAAATAAATTTAAAAAGAATATAAATAAAAAGATAGTCATAATATTGATATTAGAAAACTAAAAAATATGGGCTTTCATTCATAGTTTTATTTTAATAGACACATGTACAATATTTTAGATACTCAGAAAAAGAAAGTAAAAGAAAGAACATAATTGTCATGATATATTTAACAACATCTTACAATCCCAACATGTGACGAGATAAAGATGCTTTCTTAAATCAATATGAATCAACATGTACATTATGAACATTTGCTTATTGTATATTAATTCTAATCTTAATATTTTATGATTTCTATTTTAGGAGTTGTCAGTATACTTATAAAATATGCATAACATCTGTATCAGTTAACCTGAGAAGTTATGCTGTTTTCCACTGACACCAAATCAATGAGGAAAATTTAACTTTATGCCCCCGCCCCGGCCAGGTCCTCAAATGTACCTGTTCATTCATTCTACAACACACAGACACTATCAGACATTTTTGGTTAGGAGGAAGTGTTTTCATAAGTATGTTAAAATGTATTGAAAAAAAGAATATTGTTGCAACTACGGAAGACACATTGAATGTTCGACAGCTTTGGAACCTCCTGGGGTTCTTTCAAAGCACCAGCTTGGCATAGCTGCTATTCACATCTTAGAGTCACTTATGTAGCCTTTAGAAGTGATGCTTCCCTTTCAACATAGGCCATTCCATCATTAATAATCTCTTCCCATTAAAGCTTGTCTTTCCACTACTATAGACAATGTTCCTTGCTTTGTGGTTTGCAATGCCAAATAGAACATGTGTTTTCATCAGACACCTTTCTAAAAATTTGGAGTCATTGTGCATGTTTGTCTTCTGCTTCAAAGATCGTATTTCTTTGGGCTCCTGGTAAGTTTATCATTTCAAGTTATCAGTCTCTGAAAGAGTAATTCCAGGCTTGACGCTAATGTGTAATGAAGCTTGGATGAACCTCGGACTTGGAAGCATTCTCAGATAGCTGCTGGATGAATAAATAAACGGAAGATTTTTTTCATCCTGCTTATTTCTTATCGTATGGCTGTTGATGTTTTTTTCATGCCAGCACTTCTACCCCAAGACCAACTCTACTTGAAAGGAAAATAATGAGAAGACCAGGTGGCCTTCCTGCAGACCTTCTCTGCCCTCACTGTTAGCCCATACTCAATCTCTTAGACTCCTTCCTAGCTCTGAAACTTAACACCACTTACAGCCTCCCTTTGCCTCTGTCCATGACTCCTGTGGATCCTTCAACCATTGCCTCCTCAAACCTGTGACCATACCAGCTAAACAGGTCAGTAGCACAGAACACACAGCCATCATACTCTCTGAAAATTCAGAGCAGAGATAGAAATCAAGGTTCAAAACACCCACCTAACAAAGACAAATCCAGAAATCAGCACATAGACCTATGAGCGTCTCAAACCCAGATGTCTAGATGTGAGCATAAGAACATAATCAATAAAAGCCTAGCTATCCTAGCACAGAATGCCCTGAATATTCCAACATGACTGTAGCCCAAGAAAAAGTCTTAAAAACCAACTATACAAAGATGACCATGGTCTTTAAAAAAGAAATGAATAAATCCCTTAATGAAATTCAGGAAAAAATCAATTGGAGAAAAATAAATAAACTCCTTAAGAAAAAAAACAAGAATAAAACAAAAACAATTGAAAGAAATGAATAAAAATGTTCAAGACATGAAATTAAAATGGAGGCAATAAAAGAACACAAACTGGAGGAATTCTGAAAATGAAAAATTCAGGAATATGAACAGGAACTACAGAAGCAAGTTTCACCAACAATATAGAAGAGATGGAAGAGAGAATTTCAGGCATTGAAGATACATTAGAAGAAATGGACAACTCTGTCAAAGAAAATGTCAAATCTAAAAAGTTTCCTGACACAAAACATCCAGAGAATCATGGAAAACTATGAAAATACCAACCCTAAGAACAATAGATATAGAAGAAGGAAAATAATCCCCCAGTTCAAAGGCCTTGAAAGCATTTTCAAAATAATTATAGAAGAAAATATTCCTAACCTAAAAAAGAAGGTGCATGTAAAGATACAAGAAGATTATAGAACACCAAATAGATTGGAACATAAAAGAAAGTCTCCCCACCACAAACAATCAAATATTAAATATACATCAAAAGAAAGAGTATTAAAGGCTGCAAAAGAAAAGCGTCTAGTAACAAATAAAGTCAGACCTACGAAAATTACACCTGACTTCTTGATGGAGACTCTAAAGCCAGAAGGACCTGGACAGGGTTTGTCTGTCTTGATTTTCTCAAAGAACCAACTCTTCATTGATACTCTGTATTGTTCTCTTTGTTTCTATTTTATTGATTTCACCCCTCAGTTTAATTATTTCCTGCCTCGTTCTTACTGGGTGTGATTACTTCATTTTGTTCTAGGACTTCCAGGTGTGTTGTTAGCCTGAGACCTCTCCAACTGTTTTACATAAGCACTTAATGCTATAAACTGTCCTCTTAATACTGTTCATTGTTTCACACATGTTTGGGTATGCTGTGTACTTGTTTTCACTGAATTCAAGAAAGTTTTTTATTTTCTTCTTTATTTCTGCGTTGACCCAGTATCATTCAAACCCTTATCCAAACTAACTAAAAGATGGAAATAGGATATCCAAATTAACAAAATAAGAAACAGAAGAGGGACCTAACAAATACCCAGGAAATCCAGAGAATCATAAAGACATACTTTAAAAACATGAACTCTATCAAATTGGAAAAGTAAAAGAAGTGGGTAATGTTCTTAATAGGTACTACTTACCAAAGTTGAATCAAGATCAGATAAACAATTTAAATAGTCCTATAACCCCTAGTGAAATAGAATCAGGCATTAAAAGTCCCCCAACCAAGAAAACTCCAGCATCAGATGGTTTTAGCACAGAAATACCAAACTTTCAAAGAAGAGCAAATGACAATACCTCTCAAATTATTCCATAAAATAGAAGTAGAAGGAACGTTGCACAATTCACTTGACGAGGCCACAATTACACCGAAACACAAACCCCATGAAAATTAAACAAAAAAGAGAGAGAGAATTATAGACCAATTTCCATTATGAGCATAGATGCAAAACGCTCAATAAAATACTTGCAAATTTAATCCAAGAACTTATCAAAAAGATCATCCTCCATGATCAAGAGGCTTCATCCCAGAGATTCAGGGATGGTACAGAATAGTAAAATCAGTTAATGTTATCCACCATATAAACAAACTGAAAGCAAAGATGAACATGATCACTCCATTAGATGCAGAAAAGGTCTTTGACAAAATCCAACAGCCTTTCATGATAAAAGTACTGGAGAAGGGATACAAAGGACATACATAGGTGTAATAGAAACAATTTATTGAAAAACCTATAGCCAACATCAATGTAAATGGAGAGAATCTCAAAGCAATTCCACTAAAGTCTGAAATATGACAAGGTTGTCTACTCTTTCCATATCTATTCATTGTAGTGCTTGAAGTTTTAGCTAGAACAATAAGACAACTGAAGTAGATCAAGGGGAAACAATTTTAAAATGAAGTCAAAGTATCATAATATGGAAGATATAACACATATATAGTATATAGGTAAATATAAAATAATATAATTTCTTTATAATGCTTTATACAACAACCTTAGTATTGTCTGTCCCAAATTCTCCTTTTTTGGAGTTATCTCTCTAGAGGTAGTATTTTAGAATACTGCTATCATTTCATAGGATCTGGCACTCTTAGCCTTAGGACTTACGGACATGCATTGTCTTTATGAATGTTCTTTTATGTAATGTTCATACTAACAATATTTTTTGTGCCAAATTACTTTGTATTGGCATAATCTTTTCAGGATTCATCCATTTTCTGGCACCTATCAATTGTCTATTCCATTTTACAATGAATAATATCACATCAAATTGCTAGAATGTATTTACAGTTTGTTCATTATCATGAGGTTAAGGGCTCATAAACTTATTGTAATCCTTGTCTGTAAATAGCATTCCTACAAAAATCTGTGTGCACCTACTGCCTATGTTTATTCTCTTGGATTACATCCAGAAGTCAAATGCTGCATCTACACTACCCATATATAGCCTGGAGTTTCACTCAGAAATACAGTGCTTGTTTAACATACTTAAGGCTCTGAGACTCATCCACAGACTAAAACAAACAAGCAAACTATGCTGGCTGGCAAGTTTTACATCAATTGACACAAGCTGGAGTTCATCTCCTAGGAGGAAACCTCAATTGAGAAGAAAATGTGCCTCCAAAGATTGGGCTGCAGGCAAGACTTTATGGCGTTTTCTTAATTTGTGATGGATATGGGAGGACCCAGCCCATTGTGGGTGGTGTCACCCCTAGACTGGTGGTTCTGACTGCTATAAGAAAGCAGTCTGAGCAAACCATCAGGAGGAAATCAAGAAGCAGCAGTCCCCATGGTTTCTACACCACTCCTGCCTCCAGGTTCCTGCTTGGTTTGATTTCCTGCTTTAACATCCATCAAAGAATTGTGATTCAGGATATGTAAACAAAATAGACACTGTCCTCCACAAGCTGCTTTTGATTATGGTATTTTGTAACAGCACTAGTAACCCTAACAAAAACAAATCAACAGCCACCACCAACAAAACAGAGAATTATTGACATTTGAATATCAAAAGGGAAAATAGGCTGACTTGTGGATTTTCTTACCTGTTGCTTTTCTCATTTGAAACTGAAGTTAAATAAGGCTTGCTCATAACATCTATTCCACAATAAAACAAAATGAACTAATGAATAAAAAATAGAATTCTAATAAATCCCTAATTTGATTAAAAATTGTATGGTTTAGAGAAAATCAAATCATTATACTTAGTAATAAAAATTAATATTAGGTTGAAAGATTTAATAAAATATTTGTATTATGTTTTAACTTAAAAAATACCTTTTAAATTTAAAATGTATTTTACTGGATATTTAAATTGTAAATACATTCAATTGTGAAAAAAAAAACATGATTCAAAGTGAGGCTATGATGAGAAAATGCTTCATAGGAGAATATGAAGACCAGAACAGAGATAGGTTGGTCTCATAAGCCATAGAGGTATGTATGGATGATATACGTTAAATGTGACTCCCTAGGAGTTGCAACAGTGCTTTCCATTTTACTATCACATATTCCTGTGAGCCAATAACCTGATGGTGTGCTCTACAGGAGGAGAATTATGGCCAGTAGAAAATTACCTGCATTATCTGTAATGAACTTTGACAACTATCCGGCCATTTCATTTTCCTCTGGCCACATTTTCACTGACCTCGTCTATTCCCTCACGTCTCCTCTCACAAGGCCCTGTGAACTAGTTTTCATCCTCTGCTGATTCACAGGGTCTTCTCAGAAAGGTATCCATGGAAACCAGATGCAGAGACAAAGGGAAGCACACACAGAAATGGATTAACATTAATTTTAAGCATAGCATGTCCTTTTCTTTGAACCTTAACAAAGAGCCAATGTTTCTAGCACAGTCAATACCAAAAGCTTACAAATCTTTTATGTGCTGTAGTTAAGGTAAATGCTAGAAATATTATCCCCTAATAATACAATAAAGCAAAAGTAACACATGGTCATGTGGCACTTAAAATGAGACATGGTCCAGAAAACATAATGAGACAATTATGTTAGTGAGGAAAATCACAGAGTGTCTTTATACTAACCTAGATGCAATTCTAAGAACCCATAAACAAAGGATGAGTCAGGTTGTCACCCAGGAGAAAAGACATTCTGTTTTACAGAAATGCTATGCTTTAATAAATAGGATTGTACTCTCCAATATCCATAAACTGTGTAGTGCTCTCTGTCTTGTCTGTCTGTCTGTCTGTCTGTCTCTCTCTCTCTCTCTCTCTCTCTCTCTCTATATATATATATATATATATATATATATATATATATATATATATATCACTGCAGGTACCAGACATGCATGTGGTTGGTACACAACAGAAAATAAAAATAAATCAATCCTTAAAAAAACTTAATTTCTAAGCCATTTCAAAAGATAACAGTAAAACTTGGAATATTCCCACCTGGTGACAATTAAATGTAATATTACTCTTGTTACATTTGTGGTGGGGCAGGTGTAAACAAGCCTACTGTACTGCCATTCATATAAATGTATGGCACAAACAATATTATTTGTTAAATAATACTTGAAAATGAACAATTGTGATATATATATGTTTAATTAATTTTTATATTTTATTTATTTTTTTCTTTTTTATTATTATTAAAAATTTCCACCTCCTCCCCTCCTCCCATTTTCCACCCCCATCCCCCCATGTGCATATCTATGTTTAAAAATAAATAAAATATTCATACTGATGAATATTTTATTTATTTTTAAACATGGATGTGCATGCACATGCCACTGAAAACTATAAATTTTGGGGAGCAACTATAGGAGTTAGCTACTCTCTTACATTACATGGATCCTGGGAATTAAACTTAGGTCCTATTACTTGCTGAACCATCTTGGTGGCTGAGTTTTGGTTTTTGTTTTAGTTTGATTTGATTAGGATTTTTTTTTTAATCTGAAGGAAAGGAAGAGGAATCTCAGGGGTTTCTTGGTTTTTGTTTCTGTTGTTTTCTTTTTTGCTGGTTTTTCTTTTCGTTTTGTTTTTCTCATTTTCTTTTTTATTTCTCTGCTTTGCCTCATCTAGATTTGTTTATTATTGCTCAATTCTTCTCTATTCCTAAATTTTCCAAAATTTTCAAATTCTCTCAGTTAATAAATCACAATTTGTCTATTATCCTATTGTTCAGACTTACCTGACATTTCCAGGCAAAATTAATTTCTCTCATCTGGACCCATTTCATATCATAAGTGTACTAGTCCATGATTTCTTATATGTAATTTGTTTCATAATTAGTTTCAATGAAAGTCTATCTGATTTATCTTTTTTCTCCATAGTTTTTTCACATATTGCTATTAAATCATGCATAAGGATTTGGTAACTTAACGTATTAGTTCATAAAACTGGGTAGAAATATCCTGACGCCTGAGGCCCCAGATGGGACACAGAAGTCCCTCATTGCTACATAAGCTTATGCACAGTCATTTCACTGTGAGGTTCTTTCTTTTCATCTTTAGAAAGTTTTTAGCATTAGCTACAGTAGAGATCCTGTTTAAGTGAAATTTCTGTTTAAGAGTCAAGAATTTAGAAATAAGGCAATTACAGTGTAACCATGTGGGTGTGGTCTAAATGCTTCTGTTTAGTTCTGATCACTATTAAATTCCAAGCTCTTAGACATTACACTAAAAATAGTATAATTGGCAAAGGTACTGAGACAGCTACACTTACAAGGAGACATCCAGCTCCATATTACAAATAGCTACAGACTCTCAGCTATGCCGCAGCCTTCTGCACTGAGTCACAGTGGAACACTGAAGATGGCGTTTGTGGCATTAGATGGTTATGCAGTCCATGTTTGTTGGAAATTCCAATAGTTGCAGTAATAAGACAAGCAGCAAGATAATATAAATTCTTATTCCAAAGCAGGCAGTATACATCCATAGCCATCTATAGGACTACATTTAACTCCTGAAATATCAGAGTTCTTAATTTTGCTGGCATTTTTTGTTACATATGTTTTTAGACCTCTCAGCATCCTGTTGGTTTCGAACACATAAAATAATAGCTTTGCATGATAATTAGTATGCTACTCGCTCTAAATACTTGACTGAGAAAGGACATAGTGTTTAAGTCTATCAGAAGACAGATTTTGTTTATTATGGATTCTGAATGATTTTACAATGCTATTAAATAATAATGTCTCTTCTATTGGGTTCTTTGAATATTATTATAATTAACATTGATCATATTGTTTATAAACCCATATATATATAGTATATTTATATAAAATAAATGTCCCTTATTTCCATGAATGTGAACTAGATCTAAACATGGATTTTCAGAAGTTGCTAATGATATAACTTAAAAGCTTGCAATATTTTAAATAACAACAAGCTACTTCATTTAAAACACGTAAACTACCATGGTCTTCAAGTTGGGCCTTTTATTAATTCCTGTAAAATTCACCAAGTCTCAAATTGCTTATCCTGGTCCTGTTGCATGTTTAAACTGCCTAGTGTTTATTTTGCTTTATGCTATATGCTGGCCAAAAGCCAGTTCTGACCCTGAAGTGTGATTAATAAATTCCACTGATGTTTTTCTTAGAGGTGAGAGGAGTCTGCATGGAGAACTCAGCTATTAGGAGCTGTGCTGAAGTTTTTTGAATGGTCACTATTCTTTTAATTCCAGAAACACCTATTCAGTGGCACCGCAAATGACAAAAGGGAGTTTTTCCCATTAGCTCCTATAGAGGAAAGTTAGGGTGCTCCTTCTGATTGCAGCAGTTTAGAAACAATCGGCTTCATTATAGACATGCTGGAAAACAGAAGTCAGTGAACTCATTTGTGAGCTTGTGTTGAAAGGAAGCTGTGTGCTAGGATGTGTATGTTACATTCACAAAAAGGTTCTCCTTAGAGAAACATTCCAGAAAGATTCCAAACCATAAACACTTTAACAAGCATTCAGTCCCCAGACCTATTAATGTACCCTGCCCCACGACTTCCTCACATAGGAGAATCAAAAACTAGTGGGAAAAGTCACAGTCCTAATGAGCACTGGATGCATCTCATAGGTATGACGCTCTTGAGAGTAATTATTTCGAAAAGTTTTCTTCTGCAATTCCCTTTGAGAGACATTAAAGGTTTGATGTAAGCGGTAAGAGAAATTTCTGTAAATGTGTTTTCTGTTATGAATTTTCAGTGGCCTAATTAAAACTAAGGCCCATTATTACAACAAATGATGTTAATAGACATTATCCCAAAGTCACAGGTACAAGAGAGGCAGAAGAGAGCCCTGGGACTAAGACAAACTCATGGTGAATGAGAGCAGGACCGTATGAGTAATTTTGAGAAAGCTACTTAGCCTGTCAGTCAGAACTTCTAATCTGTGAAACAGGGCTAGAGCAGTGGGCACTTACTTCATAGGCTAAGTGCTACAGTAAATAAAATATGCACATAAGGACTCATTACAGAATTTATTTCATTGTTATATTAGCCAAATCATAAGGAAATTGCCATTTTTGTGTTATCTTAGTATTTCTTTAGGGTGGCTTTACTTTATTATCTTCTTTATATAGTTAAAATTTATAACAAGCCCATTGGCTTTCTCACCAGATTCAAATCCTATTCATCTTAATATATATTTTAATCTTACAGTTTTCCTACTAGTAGAGCACTTTGAAAGATTCTGAATTTCCAATAGTGGTTACCAGTTAGAACATTTCCTTTTTTGGTGTTTAGTGAAAATTTTGCACAAATGAAAACAAGTTCCCTTTCTCTAGAGTTTTTTAATTAAGTATTTCTATATCTCTGCTTATAGCTTGTTAGTTGTAGCTATAACATGAATTTATCTCCTAATGACATAAAATATATAATTCCAAAATTAATTTGTATTTCTTTTATTGGATCCTGTGTTCCTGGGTTTGGCTTTTCAGTTTCCTTATCTGTAGCAAAATTAGTAGAATTATAATACAAAATGCTCATCCAACTTTTCTTTAATCTAATATATATATATATGAATATAACTTAATGTATAAAATATTTTATGATTAGTTAAATTTAAATGCTTTATTATATACAGCAGTAATAAGTTAATTGTGCATCAGTTGACAGGGTCTTAAAGTTTCCAGATACCTGGGCACAGAGCATTTTGAGTGTGATAGTGAAGTGTTTTCAATGAGGTTGACATTTTTACCAGTCACCGTGAGTGGTTCCCTCCTCTAACTAGTTGAAGGTCTACAAAACAGAAGCACTAAGTAGAAAAAAACTCTGATGGTCTTACTGCCTGACCCGAGCTGTAGTTCTCCAGTTCTCAAATTGTAATCTGCGTACTTGACTTTTCTTGTTCTCAGGACTTTACACTCAAATCAAATGAGTTTGTAATTGTACCTTCAGCAGCAGACGTGGTTTTGTTCATGTGGACTGGGCCTGGAATCTAAGCAGAGACTGGTTGATTACCACTTTAGCAATCAGGTCACTATGTACCAGTGGACACGGTGCCTTAAACAACAGTATTGTAGATGCAAAGACCATCTGGGTGAAATCATTGATGGATTCCCTCTCTTAGCAGCCCTTATGGTACCTTCTAGCACTATATACACTAACCAACAGTGAAGAAACTTTCAGTCCAGTTCCAGGTCACTTTACTTTTTCTTGATCCTATGACCGAGGTGTAGTTTCTTCATCAACAGGCTCTAACCATTTAGTTCTATTGGCAGGCAAGAACAAGGGCAATAACACTACTACCATCTCCAGGCCCCCATTCATCAATAATTTATGGGAAGGTACTGCCACCTGCACTGGCATTTCATTTGCTCCTCCATGACTCCTAAAATTTGTATTATCTACTTCCATAGGGATCCTTTGTATGAACTATTTTAATGTATTTAAATGAGTTATATAGTAATATGTTTCAATGTATCAATGTATCTTATTCTTACAGTCTTATCTCTGCTAACACTCTGTGCATGCCTCTTCTCTTTTAATCTCCTATCCCTTTCCCTGTTTAAATGATACCATCCCAATATCTCTCCTGCTTTCATGTCACCACCCCTCCCTCTCCTCTATTGTAAGTACCTTCTTACTGTCTTCTCAGACTATCTTCTTGGTCTCTCCTAACATCCAGAGAGCAACAAAAATCTATTCAGAGAGCTATAGTTTGAAACAATGGTCCATATTTGAGAAAGAAAATACAACATTTTTCCCTGGTTCTAGATTACCTCACACAATATAATTATTTTCGTTCCCATATACTTACTGGAAATTTTCATGATTTCATTTTTTTAGCATTTAATGTAATTCTACTATATGAATTCACCACAACTTTTATTATTCAGTTATTTTTTTGATGACCATCCATGATGATTAAATATCTCAGACACTGAATGGAACAGGAGAGACTATGGATATGCATATACCTTCATCATAGGGTATAAAGTCCTTTAGGGATATGCCCAAGAGTGATAGAGCTGGATCATGTGACACATTCTTTTTTTTTTTTTTTTTGGTTTTTCGAGACAGGCTTTCTCTGTGGCTTTGGAGCCTGTCCTTGAACTAGCTCTGTAGACCAGGCTGGTCTTGAACTCACAGAGATCCGCCTGCCTCTGCCTCCCGAGTGCTGGGATTAAAGGCGTGCGCCACCACCGCCCGGCTGGTACATTCATTTTTAACTTTTTGAGGCACCTCCCCACTGGTCTTCTTAGTGAGTGTATAACTTTATTTATGTTCCAACAAATTGTATGTAAGGGTTGTCTTCCCCAAATCCTCACTAGCATTAATTACCATTTGTTTTCTTGAGATAAGAATTGCCACTTGTTTCTTATTGTGGTAAAGAATTACAAAGAACTTTTATTTGTATTTCTCTGATGGCTAGTAATGTTAAACACATTTCAAAGTGTTTATTGCTGCATGTGGTCCTTTATTTTCAGAATACTTCAATTTCATAATATTTTTTCATATTTACAATCCATTTATTTAAAAATGTCATTTTTTGGTAACTTTTTTGTATTTTGATCATGCTCATGATCTTCTCCCAAGGTCTCTCATGTACATACCCCATCTCTGCATAACAAATTTTGTGTCCTTTTATTATTCAATCAAGGCTCACTTGTGCTGCAAATCAATATCAGTAATTTATTATGGTATTTGCTTCCTTAGTATTCATATTTTTAGTTCTTTGTATATTCTAGATTTTGATGCATAGCTGCAAATATTTTCTCCAATTCTACTTCTCTTAGTCTTCTTTTTCTTTATAATACACCAAATCCAATTAATGTCCAAATGTACAAGGATATGGGCTCACTCACTAGAGCATGAAAAATCTACCAGTGGTCATACATCCAAAATAAAATAATTCTCTATCCCCCAGAAATTATCAACTACCAATAGCTCTAAGTAAACAGTGGACCCAGAAGGGTACCTTCACAGTATATGCTAAATTTTGTTGGTCTTGATCTTGTGCAAGTCAACACAACAGCTGTGATGTCATGAGTGTAGCAGCCTTGTCATGTCTAGAAGAATGAATTCGCAGCATTCTTACAGGTCTTCCAGTTCGACATTCTTTCTACCTCCTCAGAATTTGTGATGTTTCCTAATCACTGTTGATAGTAGGATGGGTTAGAAAAAATTGCCTCACTTAGGGCTGAGCTCTCAGTCCATTGACAATCTATGCCTTAAAGCATTGACTTCTGTTCCCTAAAACAAGAAGTTTCTCTGACCCATGTGGCGAATAGCCCACATCAATTTATATGCAAACATACATATTGAGAAGACAGTTTGGCAACAGGGCCATTCTACAAAATAACAATAGCAGAATATATTTAACAACCCATCAAGCCATGGACTTTTGACTAGAATTACATTCAAAGTCAGATATTTCCTTCGCTGGAGCAGGCCTGCAATCCAGTCAGAAAGAGGTCAGTTATTGTAGTAGTTTCAGTAAGAATTATCTTTCTTATGCTATGCATCTGAACACTTGTTTACATGTTGGTGGCTTTGTTTGGGAAAGTTAGGGAACCTTTGAGCTGTGGAGCCTTGCTGAAGGATGTGTGTCACTAGGAGAGGGGTTCTGAGATTGTATAGCCTTGCCTCCGTTCAAGTTCATTCTCTCTGTTTCCTGGGTGTTGTTGCAGACGTGACCTCGACGTTTCTTGCTCCTTTGGCCATGTCTGTTGCTTTCTGGCAAGCCTCTGCCCCAATCACTCATTACTCTAGAACCATAAGCCAAAATAAACTTTCTTCGGCAGGTTGCTTTCAAGTCATGGTCATTTATCACAGAACAAAAGGTAACTAATTCAGAAGGTGGCACCAGCAGAGTGGTGGCATGTTGCTGTGAAGAACCTACTCGTGTCTCTTTTTTAGAGGAAAGTGGAAGATCTTGAAGCTTTGGACTAGAAAAGTAATTGAATGCTATAAAGGAATATAAAAAGCTGCTCTAATGTCATGCTGAAAACAATGCAGAATAGAGAATAGAGGTTCAGAACATGACGTGGGCAGGGCTGGGGAAAGCAAGGCAAGTTCCCTATTAACAACTGAGGTAAAGACCAATACTATGATATCTTCACAAAGATTCTGGATGCCTTCTGCCTGTGTTCTAAGAAGTTACTTGAAGTAATTAAAAAGTAACTGACCTTTCTGGGGAGGTTATTTTTTGTTTGTTTGTTTGTTTGTTTTGGTAGAGAAGTGTTCAAGACAGCATAAGATAGAGTCTGTGGAATACTTTCTGCCTATAATTTTTATGCAGTTCTACAATGATAGAGAGTAAGACAAAAGAAAATATAAATTGTGCAGTATGGAGAGGAAAAGAAAACTAAGACATTCAATAATGAGCCAGGTGGTGATAGTGCATGTCATTAATCCTAGCACTCTGGAGACACTTCTGAGTTTGAGGCCAGCGTAGTCTACAGAGAGAGTTCCAGGACAGCCAGGAATACACGGAGAAACCTTATCTTAGAAAAAAAGGAGAAGGAAGAGGACATAGAGGAGGATGAGGAGAAGGAAGAAGAGAAAGAGGAAGAGGAAGAAGAACAAGAGGAGGAAGAGAAAGAAGTTAACTGTTGGAACCAAGACTATGCTGAAAGAGAAGCTGCAGTTGTTAAGGAGATTAACACACTTCATGTCTCCTGATCTGCTTTGGAACCAAGGGGGACATACCTTCAAGGCAAGACCCCACCTAAATTACCTTCCAACAAAAGGAGAAAGCCTAAGAGGTTGTTTAGTCCTAGAAAACATGAAAGTCATGTTTCTTGCTCCTGCTGCCATGCTTGCCACATGCCCCTGTGCATTCCTGTCACAATGGACTCTTATCCCACCACAGTCAAAAGATAAGTAGACTCTTCCATAGGACACCTTCAGTCACAGTGCTCCATCACAGCAGTAAAATGTAAATAATACAATTAGCCCATAGTAGTAATGCCATGTTTGCACCGGTGAGGGCCTCACTAGAATATATCTGCATTACCTTAACTCACTCTGGAGTTTGTTTTTATTATTTGTTTGTTTGTTTATATTTTGATTTTTTGAGAAAGGGTTTCTTTGTAACTTTGAAGCCTGTCCAGGAACTAGCTCTTATAGACCAGACTGGCCTCGAACTCACAGAGATCCACCTACCTCTGCCTCCCGAGAGCTGGGATTAAAGGAGTGCACCACCAATGCCCAGCCCAGAGTTGATTTTTAAAGTGTGTCTGCATATACTGAGGGGCTTCCACACCCTATAGTTTCTGACAATGAAGTTCTTTTCAGCTCATATACACATGGAATTGTTTGAGATGTCAGAAAATTATCCCTCCAAGGTAAACTCACTAGAAAATTTAGGGAAGTCAAAACGTTCTTATTATTTTAAACCATCTCCCAGAAGATTCCCCAATGGGCATGAGATCCAGTTTCCCACAGTGGTAAGTCATAGACATTTGCATAACTGACTATCCCATCTTACCTTACTTTTTTACTCCCTTGCTCTGCTTCCTTGGTGAATCTTCCAAAATGAATTCCCTATACCTAAATCCCATGTCAGTGTATGTTACTGGAACATTTGAGTGAAATAAAATGGCCAATTTTCCTTCATTCCTAGAGGAAGCAAATGTATAACAAGTGTTGGAGGTGGACTTCTCTTGTCTTATGTACACACAGGAATAGCATTAATAGCTTATCAAAATAGTATGGCAATCCCAAACAAAGGACTCCTTAGATTTTCAAAATATATGCTTATTTATTTATGAGTAACATGAACAAATAATGATATAGTCATATAATGGGATACTACACAGAGACAAAGTTGGCATACTTTTGGGGTACCACACCTTGATAATAGAAAATAGTTTTAGGCATATACAAATAAACACAAATCCAAAATGGAACACTAAAACAAAGAAAAAAATGAGTAGAATTACGTCAAAGCCTTGTAATATCATATTTAGGGACACAAACATATATGATAAAACTAAAAACAATACAGAGTGAGAATGACTTCCAGAGGCAGCTAAGGTTATGGGATGGGTCAGATGAACTCTGAGGGGAAAATCGCTAGAATGACAATTTTCCTTCATAAGTAGAGGACTACATATGTTACAATAGTTCTTTATACTTAACATAGATTTCATTAACACTATTTCAAGGCTATTTTAGTATCTGGGATAAAATATAGTTGAGAAAGATGTCCATCAGGATAGCCCTCTGTTTACACATTGGGGCAGCTCCCGTTCTTCATGGAGGCATCAGAGCTTCAGGCAAGTTTCAGAACAGCTCAGCTGTTCCGAAAAAGAGAGGTTTGGTTGCTTGAGCAGGCACTGGAAAAGCCATTCCTCTAACCTGCAACAAGAGGCTGGGTTATATACGAGCCAAACAAACAGAAGGTATAATGAATTTTTGTCTTCCTTTTAAGTGGCAAACAGTTAAGGTATGTCAAGTCAAGGAATTAATTTGTACCCACACTCCAAAAGAGATAAAAGCATGTTGGTTCTCTGGGCAAAGAATTCAATAACCAGTATTCACATGCAACATGCAACCTGTCTGTGAAACTACTCCTCTCCCCCACCCTCCCTCTGCAGAGCTGGGGGAACTACCATTTCTTTGACTTTATTTTCTACACAGGTCACAATATTATTCTTGAACTCTCTGTTACTTGCGCATCTGCTTTTGCATTTTAGCCTGCAGATTTTCACTACCAAAAGGTAGGTTTAAACTCTCACCTCCACATATCCGTGTCTTAGCAGAATCACTTATTAAATGAAGTCTAAATGAGTGAAAACAAAAAGTAAACAGGACTTCACGTTTTTGTGCTTGAAGATTGTCCTGCCTCTCTAAGAAACTATAGCCAGGCAATGAGGAAAGGGCAGGATGAACCTTAAGAAGGCTGGAAAGGGCTTGGCATGCAGCAAACATAAAATAACTTGATAATTTTTATATTCTGCCTTAATTCCTTAATTTTGTGTGTAAGTTTGGGTGTATTGCACCTGATTGCAGGTTCCCTTAGAGGCCAAGGTCATTGAATCTCCCTGGAGCTGAAGTTATAGGAGGTTACGGTCTACCTGATATAGATGCTGGAAACTGAATGGGTCCTAAATAAATCCTCTGGAAGGGAAATTTATATTAACTCCCGAGCCATCTCATGTGCTTCTCCAGATTCCTCTTGAGGTTCTCTTTCTTTTCTCATTCATAAGCCAAATGTTTTTGTCAATACCAGTTCCCAAGCCTCAACACACCTAGTTTGTGAATTCACCCTAGCACACTAGTACCTCTGCTTTGGTCAGTCCCATTTTCAGGATGGGTCAAAAGCTTTTCTCTATATAGAAATTCTTATGGCTCATAAATAACCAGATGCTATTTGAAGCCACAAGAATGTGCCTCTTTTCATTAACTAGAAATTATATGATGCTTATTTAATGTAGACATTTGAGGAAATCATAATTACATCCCAAATGAAAAGTTACTACATAAAAAGGACAATGGAAAGGAGGAAGGGTGAAAAGAATATATGAAAAATTAATATGTACAAACATGGAACAGAATTAGGAGGAAGACATGGAGGGGTGAAAGGAAGAAAAGGGAAAAATTTATGATTAAAATAAAAGCTCAAAAGTAAACAAAACAACAACAAAAATATGGACAAAAAAGGCAGAGGCTATTCTGCTTGCTGAGTGGGGTACCCTTTCTCTTTTGTCCATAGTGCAATATCCATGAGAGAGTACAGTTTCTATAGTCACAAAACCTGGAGTCTCCCTTTCATTTATTCCCTAATCATCCTCTGAAAACTCATTTCAACCCTTTGTCTCTTAGTCCTTCACATAGGAAAATTAGGATCATTTCAAAAATGTTTGTGAATAACAAATAAAAACATTACAATACTCATGATGTACAGACAAAATGTTCATCACTGGTCTTTCCTTACAGCTGCTCAGGAAGAAAGCCAGGGTTATATAGGAACTTCCACAGTGATGATTTCACCTCCTTATTCCTGAGGCTATAGATCAATGGGTTTAGCATAGGGGTGACCAGATTATTTAAGACCTGAACAGTTGCATCCAGCCAAGGACTTGGTGTTGGCCTTAAGTATATAAGGACAACTGGCATGTAGAAAAGCAAGATGGCAGTGAGGTGAGCACTGCAGGTGGAGAAGGCTCTTCGACGTCCCTCAGCAGAGCGAATCCGCAGAATAGCACAGACTATGAAGCTGTAGGAGGTGAGGATGAGTAGGAAGCAACTGAGGGGCATCAGGCCCACACTGATGAAGCCCACCATCTCCAGGGCTGATGTGTCTGCACAGGCCAGCTTCAGCATCACAGGAATATCACAGAAGTAATAGTCCACCTCATTGGGACCACAGTAGGGCAACTGGAAGGTGAGAGTAGTTAGAAAAGTAGCCTGAATACAACCAAAAAATGAGGTGCCTGTGGCCAGGATGGCACATACTCTGTGGCTCATGATGATTGAGTAGCGTAGAGGGTAGCATATGGCAACGAAGCGGTCATAGGCCATCACTGTGTACAGGAAACATTCTGTACAACCCAGGAAATGGTAGAAGAAGAGCTGGCACACACAGCCTGCATAGGAGATGGCTCGGCTGTTTCCTGAGAGGTAGAACAACATCTTGGGAGAACTCACAGAAGGAAAAAATATGTCAAAAATAGACAACTTACATAGGAAGAAGTACATGGGGGTATGAAGCCGAGTGGAGGAGATAATGGCTGTTAAGATTAATAAGTTTCCCATCAGGGTGAAGATGTAGAAAGACAAAAACAGGACAAAGAGCATGGTCTCCAGACCCTCTGTGTTCGGGATGCCCAGCAGGATAAACTGAGTCACTACAGACAGATTCTTCATTGTTTTAAAACTTTTGCTGAAAGCTTTGAGTGTGTTTAATATGGTCCACCTTTCTATGTTACGATACACAGCAGTGTGATCTATACACACATCAAAAATGCTACAAGTGCCTCATTTGGAGTAAGTCTACTTAGTTCTCAGAAGGAATACTTTCTGTAGGGAAATGATTATCTTCTTTTCCAAGAGCAGGATTTTAGAGATATGTTAAAAAACATTTTCAGGTTAGAAATATTTTTGATGGCATTTGCTCTGAGCATTTTTATATTTTGAGTTCTTGTGATATCTTTAAGTAACATACTCTCATTATGCATTTTCTCCTGCAAAATAACAGGAAAAGATTATATTATAAATCATGACAACTAATGACAATCTCAACTTTGGTTCTTGTTAGTTTTATTAGTTCAAATAATTTATACAATAACCCATGGACATCTGTAAAATGAAATTCACAATAATTTAACAGAATCAACAGCACCAACCATTCTCAGGTACTACAGTAGAGTTATGTCACACCTATGAAGGTACCTAGCAAAACTGTAAATTCTAACTGAACTCTTTCATTATTTTACATCTCTGAAACCTACTTCTGCAAGTGCTTTGATTTCACATTAGTACTTTAAAACTATTTGTTATTTGTTAAGTAACATTACTAAGCAGATTTATTTACATATTTATTTTACAGCTAAAGAATCATTTTTTTAACTTTTATTCTTCTTTCATACCTTATTTCCCGACTGCAGTTTCCCCTCCCTCCAAGGCTCCACTCCCTCCTGCAAGAACCTTCCCTCTCCTCCAGATGAAGTCCTCCTCTGTTTCCCTTTAAACAAAGAAAGAATAGCAGGTCTCTTTGGGACAGCCCCCTAACATGGCTTAACAAGATACAATAAGACTGGGCACAAACCCTTATATCACTGCTGTACTGGAAAATCCAGTAGGAGAAAAAGTCTCCTTAAGTGCAGCCAATGGAGCCCAATAAACCTCCCACTACCATTGCTGGGAGTATAACAAGAACACCATGCTACACAACCATAATGTATATGCAGAGGATCAAAGGCACACACTTATTAAATAATATCATTAAGCCCATTTATATGTCATCTCTTCATATTAAATCTCTTTAGAATTGAGAGTGCCTAAATGAGGTCTGTCATAGCTATATCTCTTCTTATTCTGGCCCTTTTATTTTAAGTGGACAGAAACAACTCAGAAATATTAGCCAAAAGAAAAATAAGCAAAAATGAATCAAATTCAAGTTATCATGATAAAGTCCCAAAACAAAATACCAACATAGAAGTAGAATAAGGGCAAGAAACACCACTACTGAGGTTAATTTTACTTTAAGTGAATAATATCATTAAATTGAAGAGGCAGGAACCCTTTTCTTAATTTACCTAGTATTAGTGACATTAATAATAATACCAGCAGGTACTGAATACGTATTTTGTTCTAAAGATAGACACAACATTTAAAAAACACAATTATTTGAAAAAATATCGATGAAAGTAACAATTACTAGTTAGACCTACAGATTAATTTCAGCTACATTAAGGAACGTGTCCAAGTTTCAAAGCTAGTATTTGCAGACTTGCTTTGTTCCAATCTTTCCTCTGTCCTCCTCTGCTCAAAGAACTTCTTCCAAAATTGGGCGACACCTTTGCAGGTGGATTTCTACAGCTGCTTTTCTTGAATGTTGGAAAATTTTTCATTCCTTACATCTCCCAGGTTAATTACACTTATTTAAAATCTCATCTGATTTAAGAAACCATACAGTGGAACTTTTTATAATTTTAAAGACTAAGTTTAGTATTATCTGTAAAATAGGAATATTTTGATCTTAGGCAAAAAAAGATAATTATTTTCCTACAGAAAGTATTCCTTCTGAGAACTAAGTAGACTTACCCTGATTAGGCAACTGTAGCATTTGATATTCTAACAGAGAAAAGGCTGCTGCTTGCTGTAAGAAAGAAAATTACCCTGTGTTAAAAGCACACTCAAAGATTTCATAAGCAAAAGTTTTGTAATCTGACATTGGTGTTCAGACTAGCAAATTTGTATCTTTTCAAAGTCATAACATTCAGCATGGGAGTTCAGATCAGAAGCTGTAATAAATGTCCCTATATTCCCTTTCACAAATAACTTGAGCCATTCTGTCTTCCCCAATCTCACACTCCAATTGGATACAAAGAAGGCAGTAAATTGAGAAGCAGTTGCATTAAAGGGTTGGCAGTGCATGACTGCTCCTCATAACAATTCTAGCCACACATAAATAATCTCTCTAAGCAAGTCAAGTTCCTGGGGTTTTTTTTTTAATTCCCTCTCCTCTATCAGCAAAGGTCCTCAGATGCATCTAGTTGTTGCTTATGCTCAAACACCATGACATTCTGATTCTAAATATCATTTTATTTTAAGTCCATTAGAATAAATGGTTATCCCAAAGACAAGGAAGGGCCCAAGCATGGTCCATCTAGTGTGTAAGGGAGTTGAAGATCAGACCTGAACAGAAGGAGGGGTACTCACATCATCTCCCGAGAACATGGTTCATGTTCTGCTCACTGAAATAGCAAGGCCTGACATACATAGTTCTTGTCGGAGCCAAAGGCACTACCGACAGCATAGTTTTCATTGACCTTTTAATGAAGAAGAAAGTCTCATGGGACTTGCACAATCAGAACATTCTCCATAGACTGCTTTCTAGGAAGTGTCTGTCAGAGCCCCTTAAGGCCTCTTTGTTAGCTAGTGGCAGCTCTGAGGGGGCAATTAGTTTGCCATCTTCATTCATCATTCAATCATGAATTAACAGTGATGATACTGCAAAGAGGCACTCTAAAGTGGAAAACATGTTCATGTGTAGCCGAACAGGCTCCAGTTCTCAGATACTCACCTGCAGTTGTATATCTATATTTTGGTGCCTTTTTATACCTTTAAACTTTTGCCTGTAACATCATTTATCCCATCATTTTTAAAAGATTACATGCATATTTTAGGGCTAAATGTTTACCTTTAACAAATAATGTTATTCAAAATAGCAGCATAATTGGATGCCGGACGTGGTGGTTTGTACTTTTAATCTCAGCACTCAGGAGGCAGATGCAGACAGATCTCTGTGTGTTTGATGTCAGAGTAGGCCTGTCAAGGCTACACAGTGAGATCTTGTCAGAAATAAACAAATAAAAACCATAAAGAATAAGTATAACTGATAAATATGTGTTATGAATCAAGGTCAACACTTTCCATTATTACAAAGTATCACTGCTCAGACATTCAAAGACCATGAAGTTTGTATTGTACTATCATGAATTGGGGATTTCAGTTTTGCAGTTAAAGATAAAAAGGTATAAGATGATCTTCAACTATTTGCAGAGACATGTTGTGAGTTAATCCACAAGAACTTTCATAATCAGACTACATGACTGACACTTTCAAATTAGAAAAAAATCATTTATTACAAAATGAAATTAAAATAAATAACCTCAAGATGTGTTTATTTGTTTGTTACACAGGAGATCACTTCCTAAATATAATCCCAGTAGCATAAACACGGAGAGAAAAAATTAATAAATGAGACCTCCTGAAACTCAGAAACTTCTGTAAAGCAAAGGACATCATCAACAAGACAAAAAGGCAGCCTACATACAGAATGGGAAAAAATCTTTACCAACCCCACATCAGACAGAAAGCTGATCTTCAAAATATACAAATAACTCAAGAAACTTGTCATTAAAAGAACAAACAATCTAATAAAGAAAGGGGGGGGCATAGACATAAACAGAGAACTCTCTACAGAGGAATCTAAAATGGCTGAAAGACACTTAAGGAAATGCTCAACATCCTTAACCAACAGAGAAATGCAAATCAAAACAACTCTGAGATTCCATCTTATACCTGTAAGAATGGCCAAGATCAAAAACACTGATGACAATTTATGCTGGAGAGGATATGGGGTTAAGGGATCACTCTTCCACTGTAGGTGGGAGGGCAAACTGGTACAGCCACTTTGGATATCAGTATTGCAATTTCTTAGAAATTAGGATATAACTTACCTCAAGACCCAGCAATACCACTTTTGGGTATACCCAAAAGATGTTCAATCGTACCACAAGGACATGTGCTTAATGCATGTGCATAGTAGCATTATTTGTCATAGCTAGAACCTGGAAACAACCTAAATTCCCCTCAGTCGATGAATGAATAAGGGAAATGTGGTACATTGACACAATGGAGTACTACACAGCAGAAAAAAATGACATCTTGAAATCTGCAAATGGATGGATCTAAAAAACATCATATTGAGTGAGGTAACCAAGACCCAGAAAGATACAAGCCACACATAAGTGATTTTTAAATATAAAGCAAAGGAAAACTAGCCTACAATTCATAATCTCAGAGAACCTAGACAACAAAGAGGACCCTAACAGAGACATACATGGATCTAATCTACATAGGAAGTAGAAAAAGACAAGATCTCCTGAGTAAATTGGGAGCATGGAGATAACAATAGAGGGTAGAAAGGGAGGGGGAGTAAGGGAGGAGAGCAGAGAAAATTACATAGCTCAATAAAAATGATTAAAAGTAGAAATAAAGATAACCATTTTTCATATATGTCACTGACATTTACAATGAAGGCAAGTGACAAGTAATTTGAAATAATTTGATTTTATATATACTGTAAAGCTATTCAATGTCACCAGCCCAATGTAATAAATGAAAGAGCTTTCCATTCATTATTATAATTCAGTTTAGCTTCCAGAGCAAACAAAAATAAAAACATAATCCTTGTAATAACAGAGGAACCAATGGGTAGTAATACAATTTAGTTATCTTCAAAATATCTACAGAGAATATTAACCTGGGTCATTGAAGTTGTGAGAATCACAGACTAGATAGACTGGATAGGAGGATGGTTTTCAAGACAGGGTTTCTCTGTGTAGCCCTGGCTGTCCTGGACCTCACTCTGTAGACCAGGTTGGCCTCAAACTCAAAGATCTGTCTGCCTCTGCCTCCCAAGTACTGTATTTCAAGGCAAGCACCACCACCACCCAAAGAGAAATTTTAGTTACTAGGCTGCAATATTATTACTCTCACCGCCAATGCCTTTCTAAGTATTGGATCCGTATGGTAAGCACCCTCGACATTATGATTCAAATTTTGCCATTAAGTTATCACTCAAAAATTATCTCATTTTTTTCATTTTTTTGTGTATGGGTGTTTTGCCTACATGTATTGTGTGCACTACCCACATGCAATACCCATGAAGGCCAAAAGAAGACATCATATCCCCTGCAATTGGTGTTGTAAATGGTTGTGAACTTCCATGTGGGTGCTTAGAATTGAACAAGGTCCTCTAATGGAGCAGTCATTGCTTGTCTTAACTGCTCAGTCATCTCTCCAGACTCATGTCTCATTTATTTTTATAGTAGAAATTTAGTCCCAAGAACTTTAAGCAAATTAACCAAACTGATAAAATCTCATTAACCACAGAGCCTTGCCCCATACTTGAAATTGTAGTTATATCTCTTTGAGCTATAAAATGAAACAATGTATTTATTTCTAATTCTAATTTGCACATCCTCACTCATAAGTGACTTTACTGGTCTTATGCAATTATTGGAGTTTCCCAATGTACTGTCACATTGTTATAATTAATTTTCAGCAGTTGTGTAATGTGGGTCATGTTGCCCTCATTTAATGAATAGGGGCACTGGAACTCTAAACAGTTACAGAGTTCCTAAAGATAGACTGTAGGAGATCCCAGATACTACCAGGCTTAGCTCACTTTCCACTACATCATCACTGATTCCTAAAATGACTCCAAGCAGAAAGCAGCTGTCCCTGAGAGAGTGGGGAGTTATTAATAGACTTAATACGTTCTCTGCAGAGATCCAAACGAGTTTCCTGCAACAACACCTGAAATTCATAACATACGGACTATGTTTTTCTCTTGAAATACATTAATCTTTTATGTTCTCCTGGCTTTTCTCAAAATTAGTCATAGTAATACTAAGATAATTTGCAAAGTAATGCTACTATCTCTATTCTTTATGTAACTATGAAGAAATGATATTATCTAAATGCATATTTTTTTTAAAAAGTTGACATTTTGTCAGCCTGATCTACAGGGGTAAGTTCTAGGACAGGCTCCAAAGCTACAGAGAAACCCTCTCTCAAAAAACAAACAAATAAAAATTGACATTTCACCAAAAGACTTGAAAATTACATAAGATAAATTTCTGGCTCTGTGATTAATTAATTTTTAAAATTAATTTGTGATATGGTATTTCAAAAGAGAATTAAAGAACCCTCTATGGGGTGCCTGAACTGGCCTTAACCCATAGCCACACTGATGAATAAACCTTCATCTGGCGATGGATGGAGATAGAGACAGAGACCCACATTGGAGCACTGGACTGAGCTCTCAAGGTCCAAATGAAGAGCAGAAGGAGGGAGAACATGAGCAAGGAAGGCAGGACCGCGAGGGGTGCATCCACCGACTGAGATGGTGAGACTGATTTAATGGGAGCTCACCAAGGCCAGCTGGACTGGGACTGATGGAGCATGTGATCAAACCGGACTCAATAAATGTGGCTGACAATGAGGGATGACTGAGAAGCCAAGGACAATGGCACTGGGTTTTGATTCTACTGCATGGACTAGCTTGGCGGGAGTCTAGTCTGTTTGGATGTTCACCTTCCTAGACCTGGATGGAGGCGGGAGGACCTTGAACTCCCCACAGAGCAGGGAACCCTGACTGCTCATAGGACTGGAGAGGGACAGGGAGGGGGAGGGGGGGAAAGTGGGAGGAGGTGGAAATTTTCAATAAATAAATAAATAAAAAGAACCCTCTACATAGTAGACATGCAAGCTAAAATAATGTCCTGCTACATATTGTGACAAGAATAGCTTCTTGTTAAACTTAAGCAAATAAGCATATTGGCATGAAGACAATACTATGAAATGAAGACTGGGTGTGGTGGTACAAACTTTTAATCCTAGCACTCTGGAGAATGGCATAGGCATATCTCTGTGATTTCAAAGCCAGTCTGGTGTATATAGTAAGTTTCAGGACAGGCAAGGCTATACAGGGAGGCCCTACTTAAAAACAAACAAAAAAATTAAAAACTTTAAGTTTTAAATTCTGAAAGAACCCGATTGAACAAAGGTAAATATTACATATTGATTTATAAAACAAGATCTTAAGAACTATAACAAATAACACACAGTTTGAAGAAAAGAAAGGTTATAAAATTATAATTATCTTTGTTCTAATAATCAGATAATTTTGCAAACAATATTACTAATACATCTTCATCTAAATATCATTTACATAGAAAAAATGCTACCTGTAGTTAACATTGCTATCATAAATTTGAAATACCAAATATGTCTAATTAGTTCAACCTTTATTCATGTAGAGAGAAAATATTATTTGGGGATTTCTAGGCACATTCAGAGAAATCTTAATTTTGAAACTAACATGTTAATTTAGAAGGTTATATGACATGTCTATCAAAACACAGAATGTTTAACATACTTAATAAGACTTAGATCATTGTTAAATAACAATTATTTAACAAAAGAAGACACACAACATCTGTATTTTCATAAAAGGAAAATATATGTTCCTTAGTTTTTAAAAACTAATAAAAATAACACTTACCTTGTTTAACAGAAAAAACAGATTTTTTTTTTGAGAAAGAATTAAGACACTATAAAGCAAAGGAAATCACTCCGTCATGACAATGACTTTTATATTTTCTGATATATCATGAGGGCTGGCTTGTTTGTTTGTTGTTGGGGTTTTTGTCCCTCCCAGTACCCCACAACTGTTTAGCCCCAAAGAAAATCATGGATAGGTCTCTATAAAATATAAGCTGATTGGCTCATTAGTTCTAGCCTCTCACTGACTAACTCTCACATCTTGATTAACTCATTTTTCTGATCTATATTACCCATGTGGCTCAGTACCTTTTTTCAGTGGGACAGATCACATCCTGCTGCTTCGGTGATCTGGGCAGGAGAGGGAGGAATCAACTTCCTCCTTCCCAGAATTCTCCTGTTCTCATTACATCGTTTCTACTTTCTGTCTGGTTTTCCCACCTATATTTCCTGCCTGGCCAATCAGCACTTATTTAAAATATGATTGACAGAACACAGACAATTCTCCCACACCATTCTGATTAAATTGCTTAATAAATAATGCTAAGTCCCTTTCATGTCTCAATATAAATAAATAACTCAAGAAAATACTGTCCCTCTTTTTACAGAAAAATACCTCATTCTAGTTTTGTGATACTGCATCATTGAATTCATTTAAAAAAAATGTACAAAGAAGTCCTAGTCTTTTGGCCCAAACTGGAAGCCCTGATATGAAAACCCAATTTTCTAATCCTTGTGGTGTGTTTTACTCTATTCAGGGATAATCTTCATGTGTAGATACTTCCTTTAATTATTTAGGATGGGCCCTTACTGGATATACTAGTGGTCCTTGGATTTGCTCTTTTCTTAACTCAAATTCAGAAATGCTGGAATTACAGGTTTTTTTATTTACTTTTCTAGTATTATGGTAAAACACTAAGATCAAGGCAAATTATAAAAGTAAGTGCTCAGTTGGGCTTATAATTCCATAGTGTTACAGTTTATAATGGTTAAGGGAAGATACGATGGCAGGAACAGCTGAGAGTTCATTCAAATGGTAATCAGGAGGCCAAGAACACACTGGAAATGGCATGTGTCTTTTGAAACCTCAAAGACTAATCCCAATGCCTTAGCTCCTTCAATGAAGTCACATATTCTAATTCTTCCCAAGCAATTCTACCAACTAGCAATCAAGTATTTAAATGTATGAACCAATGGGGCTGTTGACATTTGAAGTACCATAAGTATGTGCTACCATGCTCAATTTCTCTAGCAGTTAAACCAAGGACAATGGCACTGAGTTTTGATTCTGCTGCATGGACTGGCTTTGTGGGAGCCTAGTCTGTTTGGATGATCACCTTCCTAGACCTGGATGGAGGAGGGAGGACCTTAGACTTCCCACATGGCAGGGAACCCTGACTGCTCTTAGGACTGGAGAGAGAGGGGGAGGGAGGAGAAGGGGGAGGGAAATGGGAGGAGGTGGAAATTTTTAATAAATAAATAAAGTTATTTTATTTATTTATTTTATTTATTTATTTATTTATTTATTTATTTATTTATTTATTTTGTTTTTTCGAGACAGGGTTTCTCTGTGGCTTTAGAGCCTGTCCTGGAACTAGCTCTTGTAGACCAGACTGGTCTCGAACTCACAGAGATCCGCCTGCCTCTGCCTCCTGAGTGCTGGGATTAAAGGCGTGTGCCACCACCGCCCGGCTTATACATAAAATCTTATAAAAATACTAAACCCTCTCAGATTTAATATGCACATAAATTATCTGGTGATCTTTGTTAAAATGTCCACCTCAAGACAGTCAGTTTTGGTGTTGTCTAAAATGTATATTTCAAAAACAACTCAAAACACCAGAGGTTATGATAGCCCTGTTTCATAGTCTCACCGAAATGATGGAGGAGTTACTTTCATTGGCTAATAAAGAAACTGCCTTGGCCCATTTAATAGGCCAGCCCTGAGGTGGGTGGAGTAGACAGAATAGAATGCTGGGAGAAAGAAGCTGAGTCAGGCAGTCACCATGATTCTCCGACCCCAGATGGATATAGGCTAGAATCCTTCCTGGTAAGACACCATCTCGTGGTGCTACACAGATTATTAGAAATGGGTTAATCGAGATGTGAGAATTAGCCAGTAAGAGGCTAGAACTAATGGGCCAAGCAGTGTTTAAAAGAATACAGTTTCCGTGTAATTATTTCGGATATGAAGTTAGCCGTGCGGGAGCCAGGTGGCGGGAAGTAGCCTGCCGCTCTCCTTACTACAGAGTGGCAGAGCGGTGTTGCTGCTCCTCACTACAGAGTGGAGTGGCAACACTGCTCCACTTACTACACCGAACCATAAAAACACTCATCATCTAAGAAAGTTGATTCCATTGTGTAGGCAATGTTTTCTGCTTGGGTTCCAATGTGAGGAAAATTTGCATCAACTGTCTTTTCTTTCATTTTTCCAATCTAGGGCTTGGAGAGATGGATGAGTAGCTAAGAGTGCATGCCGCTCTTTCAGAGGACACAAATTCATGTCACACCAGGACTCTGAAAGGTATAAGTACTATAGAGTTATGGTCTAATGCCTCAGCTTCACAGCTGATATTAACCACCTAAAAGGTAATTCACCCATCATCTTATAAACAGCCATATGCCCAGATTCTAGAAGCAGTCTTCTGGCAAGTATTATCATCTTACTTCTTTGAGATAGCAAAGCAGGGATTGGAGAGATGCCTCAATGGTTAAAAGGCATTTGCTGCTCTTCCAGTTGACCAGGGTTTGATTCTGAGAACCTGCATCTTTCATTCCAGTTCCGGGAAATCTAACACTGTCTTCTAGCCTCTGTAGGTACCAGGCACACATGTGGTGCACATACATGCATGCAGGCAAACAATTTCATATATATAAGGTAAAACAAAATAAGTAGCTTTTTAAAAGAAAAAAATAGTGTGCCAACAGATATAGTGAAATATAGTGAAAGAGTAACTGGCATGAAAGAAATGGAGATTTCCTAAAGAGACACATATATCTCCCAATCTGAATGTCAGACTAACAAGCAACTGATCCCAAAGAAATGGGAACTGACCTACAAATCCTATGCTGGAAGAAGGAAAAGGTCATAGCTAGAGTGGAAGATTGTCTCCAGGAAAGAGGTCTCAAAGTTCTAACAACTTGTCGGACCAGGATGTGACTGAAATCCAAACAATGATGTTTCAGTAATGGGTACCACCACACCTTAACAAGGACTGCTTATATATGCATGTTCTTGGCCCTTTATTTCAATTTTAACCCCTCTTGAGGATGCTTAAGATAACGAACTTGGGAAAATCAGACTTGGTGAAATCTTGGGCTAGTTGGGCTTGGAGGATCTCTGGGTCTTGTTTCCTTCTTCTCAGTGTAACTACATTAAGTAAATAATTTATTCTACTTCCTACCATTAGTTTAGCTTTTTAAAATTGTCTTATTGAGGACAGGTAGTGCAATCTGGCTTCAGTTACAAACTGTGCCTCCCCCCCCCCAGGGTAGCATTAATAAACACTGGGTGAAAAGAGGACACATCCAAAATGTTGGTGCTGAAAATAATAAAACTAATTTCTTCACTGAATCAATCAACAAACGACCAATACAGCAAAGTCACAGTTCAAATAGACATTTTAATATTGGTAAAACAGTAATCTGGGGGAGTAAGCTCATTTACTAGGACAGGGTATGTGAAAAGTAAGTTTTTGAGAGCCTCTGTAGGTACCAGGCACAGGTTCAGTGGAACTGCCCTCTTCATGGGCTGAAAACAAAACTATATTCAGGTCTCAGCACAACCTACATTAATTCTGAGTACATAAGGCCACAACCAGGCTCATGGACCTGGTGGGTTAAAGCTAGCTCTAACGACTTCATTACCAACTTCTTTCAGGATGATCAATGATTAAGGATGGACATCTATTTACAAATATGACTCAACTCAAATCACTTAGGCAGGAAAAAGAAAGATATGGAGCACAGAGTAACAATAAGGGGGCGTCAAGAATGTTCCTAGTGGTAACAATGGGCAAAATGTAAACCTTGAGTCTCTGTGATCTTGAAGTTACATTGCCCCTGAAGCTGGCTTTCAATTTATCTCCAACTTCTTCCAAGCATGGGAAAGCTCAAATCATCTTTGACTATATATATATATTAAGCAGATAAAATAAAAGGGGAGCAGGAAAGGGATAAAGAAGAAAGTTACTTAATCCAGGCATTCTCTAGCAGCAGAGCCACAGTCCTTAGACCAGAGTGTAAGCTGTTTTGAAAAGCAGAGAGAAACATCACTACATACACATGTTCTCAACTACTCCAGAATAGGAAATAGTTTCTATGGCTACCAGCGCTTGTCAGAGGGGACACACAGACACTGACACTTATATCCAGAGGGAGCTAGAACACAGACAGTCAAAGCAGTATGCTCATCCTTCACTTTTTTAGTAAGACACAGGCCATAAAATACTCAAGACAAAAATTCATCTTAGCAGAAGAGAAGGTGAAGGACTTGGCAGGAGGCAGAAAGACAGGTTCCTTCTCCTAGGCATCAGTCTTTTAAAGTGAAGACCGAGGATTTCACAGATGTCTTCAACAAGTTATTGGCAGTACGCATAAGATTGGTGAAGCCACGAACTGGGAGGGAGAGAACAAGAGTCAGGGCTTTGGGATAGCAGCTAGGAAGGAGGCTCTCTCTCCTTGACCTCTCTCAGCCTCCCCAGTCATCACCCTCATCCCTACTATCTTCCCTCCTGGCTTTTCATTTCTCTTTAACCCAATTTGCCTTTAATCTACTCTGATTCAGAACTTTCACCAGCAGGGAGACCATAAATGCCCAAGGAGTATCTGTTCTCAGTCCAGGATTATTGAGATTCATCTCAGTACTGAGCTAGAAAGGGCAGTTACTGTTACACTCTGTCCTTCCTGTCTCCCCATCTATGTCCCTTCCCTCTATACTCATCTCTGTCCACCCCCAATGACACATTTCACCCATATTCTACCACAGAAGGACAAGTTAAGGAAGTAGAAAAGCTCCCAGTCAGCATGGGGGAGGCGCATGCAGGGCCTCTGGGCTCACTCTCTGCCAGGCCTGGAGACACAGTAGCGGGTTTGAAGGGAGAAAGAAAAGGGGTGGGGGCTGTGCTCCTACCTGCATTGTTGTGGAGCCACACCACAGCCTTTCTTTCCAGAAGGCTCCACTCACACTTCAACTCTTTGCCATTGGCGTGTAGCCAGATCACAGCCAGCATTGTAGCCCAAGCTGAGGGTTCCAGTACCTGCCCAGACAGTAAATTCCCTGATGCCCAAGATGGAGCAAGAAGTCTCTCAAGAGAACACATACAGAACTTCCCCTGCTCCCCACTCTGTATCCCCCAAATTGCTGCTGCATAGATTCTTGGTTCCCTTCAATGCCCAACATGCATTTAGTATGTCAGATGTTTTCCCTGATTATCAGATTAACAACCCAGTGAGTCTTAGGATGAAAAAGTCTACAGTCTTAATTCCAGTGCAAGCACTGGGTTAGCCATAGAAGCCCATTAAATGCCTCTGAAGAGCACGGTCCCACTGTGCCCAGAGAAGAACATACATAAAGAAGTGTCTTTATAAAATATTTAGGTTACAAGAATCTTCTTCTTCTTTCTCCACATGAAGGGACAAACAGAAAAAGATGTCAACTGAATAGTTGCAAAACAACAGCAACAACAAAATGTCACACGAAAGTGAAATGATTTATGTAGTGTAGTGAATGATAGAGGTGAGACCAAAGACCAAATGAGTTTTTACTAATTACATTATTGAATTGAAAACTTCAGTAAAATAATATCACCCATGAGTTTTTGCCCACTTTTTCTTAAAGTTTCAGTTTTTAGACTCAGCAAGTCAATGAACATTCCTGCTTTTAGTGTGACTCTCTACATTCAGAAGTAGCTACCTTGTCCTCTTTGAATGGTGTCATTTTGTTAGTTTGCTTCCTCCCTAGAAAAGCTACTCAAGGAAGCATAAGAATGTTGTTATCCTTGTCTAAGAGATCATAGTAGTTTTTAAAGTATACTCTGAATTGGCCACACCCAGAAGTAAACATATTTGTGAAATTCACTGGTCACAGTCCTGCTTTTCTATTAATTTTCCTATCATGAATCTACTGCATAGCTTATCTCTTCGTTCTGTCATACATCATTAGGGACATTTGTCATGTGGGAGGTCCTTCTGTCTGTGTGTTGCCCTTATTGGTTAATGAATGAAGAACTGCTTTGAGCCTATGGCAGGGAAGAACAAAACTAGGCAGGGAAAGCTAGGCTGTATGCTGGGAGAAAGAAGGGTGGAGTCAGAGTGATGCCATGGAGCCACCTCCGGAGACGTGCTGAAACTTTGCTGGTAGGCCACAATCTCATGGTGATGCACAGATTAATGGAGATGGGTTAAATTCATATGTAAGAATGAGCCAATAAGAAGCTAGAGCTAATGGGACAAGAAGAGATTTAATTAATATAGTTTCTGTGTGATTATTTTGGGTCCAAGCTAGCCCGGCGGCTAGGAACCAACAAGCAGCCTCCTCCAACACATTTGGGCCCACATGTTCATCAGAATCTTCATTGGGAATACTAACATACAAAAATGCAGAACTTGGTGGACTTAAAACAAATTCAGATAAAATATTCAAATACTTTAAAAATATTACAATTTTAAATAGATTCACTATTTAGTGTTACAAATTTCCAGTGAGTTTTTACTTGATCCAGATACTTATTTTCCCCATAAGGTCTCTTGTACTCAAATATTATGCACCAGCTCTCTTGTTCTCTTCATTCTCTTGGCCTGGTTGCCATCTTCACAAGGGGAATGTTCATCTTATATGTGCTGCGCTCAATCAATCTGTGCTAAAAATTTCTTGATACCTTCATCTTTCTAATTTTTGTAAATTACCCTTTTTATTCTTTGTTCTAAAACAGCATTTTCGTATAAAAACACAAGGCTAGACACATTCTTTGAAATCTTCAAATACCCACATTTTTAAAATGAAAAATAAATAGCACAATAATTGTAGCATTTTGTTGTTGTTGTTTTCAGGCCTTCAGATTGCAGGGCCTTAGAGTTGCCCAGCATGAGCTGTAAATACCCATGAACTGTATCCTTCAGTTGCTCGTGTAGTTTCAAACTAAATAATTTCTGGGTGTATTTTGGTGCTGGTACTTTGAAGGAGCCATGTGCCAAACATGCTTCACTTTAGTTTAACTGTGGCTTCCTTTTCCATTAGCCACATTCCGGGGACATCACAGCCACGTGCCGCTAGTGGATACCATACTGGACAAGGTGGCTAGACACTAAGTGAAGCTTATTTCGTCACATTCCAGGTTAAGAAATTATTCAGAATATAATTTACTCTTCGTTGTTTTTGTAATTTGTCCTATATTTCAAGGATTTCTCACCAGCTAGATGATTTATCAAGTTATTTTACAATTTTCAGTGTAATTTATCCACATGACCACATGACATAATTCAACACATTTGAATTAATTGGTCAGCCTATTGTGACTTCAATAAACTTTGAGGAAAGTGTAGACCATATCCTTTGATTGAAGGTAAAACCATAATGGTACTATTATTAAGGGTTCTTAAGACACAGACTTAACATCATTTTAGCTCTACCCACCACTGGCAGACACGGTCTGTAATATTCACCTTTTTCATCTATAGACATCAACACAAAAGAAAACTTCTCTACTTGACTGATGTGAGGAACAAGTAACAGCACATATGCTAATTGCTTAGCTAGATAATTTTTATTTTTAGAGCTAAAAAATTGGCATATAAATATATATGAACGTAATAGAATATGAATGAAGTAGAGGAGGATTTGAGCTTTCTTTTGTTATCCATTACCCTTTGAATGGACTTGATATTAATTTTAGTCTATTCTTGCTCTTACAGTTCCATTATAATCACAAAAACTATCAATCTCTATATACTAGATGCTAGTCTTGTCCATATGACTTCATATTCTCCTATCTTAAGGGGACCTTGATTCATGCAAATTTTTACTACTAGCAATATTAGAAACAAATACCAATTTCTTTGATTTTTATTTGAATTTTACCTCAGTAGGGTGTGCAGCCGTTATGTCTTCCAAGCTAACACCTAGAACCTTGGCTAAATCCTCATTCATATCCCAGGAACCATTTGCATTTTGGAGAAGGATCAGCTGTGCAACAGTATGCTCTATACTCCCTTTAAGAAAAGAAGAAAAGATATAAGGTGTTGCAAATTATACTGTTTTTGTTGTTGTTGTTGTTGTTGTTTTGCCCTGCCTGAGTGGCTTTCTAAATTCAGTGTCATGTAATAGCAAGGTGCTGCAGAAAACCAGCCTTCAGATATCCTCATGATAAATCTTCACTCCAGGGTAGAATGAACCAAATAAGATGTCAGCTCAGTTATGGAGGCCCTGCCTACAGGGAGTGTATGTATATAGAAAGAGATGGCAAATAGGGGTTTGTTAGTCTAAAAGATACTCTAGAGCCCATTAGAGGTTTAAAGATCCTATATTGTAGTTCAATGGAGCTGGGCTGACCATGCCAAGTACAGGTATTGGACCAAATCTTACCTGCTATCAAGTGCTCCCCATAGATTTCCTGGTAAGGAGATTTGGAAGATTGGTACTTTAATCTCCATAGATCAAAGAAACAAAATAAAGTCTTGCTCACCTTGTTGTGAGCAAGCGTGCAATCTGAGTATGTTGGGCAGCTCCGGGCGAGTATCTGTGTGAATCACGCATTTCATGCTCTGGCTATAATAAGGCTGAGGTGCTGCGCCTAGATGGATGTGTGAGAGACAAACCTTGGTAAGACAATGTTCCTGGAAAAAAGCTCACTGAGGCTGCAGGGACAATTATGATGCATTGAGCTTAAAGGATTCTCACCATGAGGCATTTGTGCCATGACTGCACAGAAACCTGTGCGTATGCTCCTCGGAGGCTGAGATACAGGAGCACTGGAGCAGGGTAAAACCTTGGGGTAACCTGAAAGGCACAAGTCCAAACCCTTACATTGTGGCATTCATGGTCTCCAAAGCTGAAGAAGATGGTGAGATCTGATGATTTGAGACAGAAGAACCATCTCTTTCAGCTTTAGTAGGCACCTATGTATTTCATTCTTTTCCCATGTGCTGTCTTCTTGTGTACTCTCTGACCCTCTCTACTTTCTACCTTCTTCCTTTTGAAACCCTCAACACACACACACACACAAAAATGATCTTTCATCCATCTTTGGTTCATCCCAGGGAGATCCTTTCTACCATCCCTTAACACGAAGTGAACTTATTCTTCCCATATCATTGTTATCACTCCCCAAATGCCCTGGCCATGGACAATATCAGTAAGGATAGGGTTAAGGAGAGGTGTTGGAAGCCTCTGATCCAAGTCAGAATTTCAGGGTTCAGGCCCAAATCATCATACTTCCTTCCTCTTTTGGGTTACCTTCCATCTGTCTTCATGTTTGAGCCTTCTTTGTTATTTCCTGTGATCCACTGATCTATCTAAAACTTAGGATAATGACTTCCAACCAATTTCGACCTCTGCCATCAAATTGAAATAAAACATCCTAATGTAGTTGGACCTGACTCCCTCAAATCCAGAGACTTTGCCTCTATTCTACTTCGGTGCCAACCTACTCACTCGACAAACTTGTCATCATTCAGCATTGGTCTACTTTTCAAACAATTAATTAGAATTTATATATGTAATACATATATATATATATAATGCATATATATATATATAGTGTGTGTGTGTGTAGTGTTTTAACTTAGTGACTATTATATTTCGTCTCTGTCTACATTTTAGACTACATAAATTCTTTGTTTTTCTACTTTCCCCCTTTAACATCGTGTTCCTCCCTACCACCTTTGTTTTTTATTCAACTCAATATTTTGCACACACTTAATTACTTAAATTCACATCAGTAATTAACTCTTTATTACAGCTATCTGGGAAAAACCCTAATTTGGCAATGAAGCCAAAGCTCTATCCATTTAATTTTTATTCACAAAATTAATGAGCATTGCTAAAATAGGTTCCCCAGATAATGATTGTCTTTAGTTGTTTTAAAGATACCCTTATCCTGAACAAATGATCATATTTCTCTCTGAGCATCACATTTTACAAGTGTACTCAGTGGCTCTTTCAAATCTACTCCTGCTCAATGCCTTCTCTCCTTCATCCTTCACACTGTCTCAGTCATTAGCCATCATTGTGGAGCTTTTAAATTCTGATTCTCAAGGTTTATAAGCATTTTTAACATTTTAAATTTCCTTGTTTCTTTTCTCAACACCTGGTTTCAAATATCTTTTCCAATTGATATACATACATAAATACACATACACATATATAGATATATATTGATTGATATATATATCAATATATATAGTAAAACTTGAGGATGTTTTAAACATTTTCTTTACATACTATTCCCAGAATGTCAAAACGTATTATGTATAGAAGTATTTAGGGATAAAACTTACCATCAGAAGAATGTCTTGGCCTTGTAGAGGAACCTCCAAAGAGAATCGGCCTTGGAATCTCCCTATGAACCAGGGGCCCGTGAACTGGCTCATTGAGCTCCTTGTTGATGGCAACGAAGGCTGTGAAGGAGCTCATGACTCCAGACTCCAAACTGATGTTCAACACATCTCTTCTAAGTACCAGTGTTGTCTCTCTGAAGCCAAAGTCTTTGGACTGGATCATGGACTTTGCAGCAAGACGATGAACAGTGAGGCTAAAAGGAAAAAAAAAATATTTTGAGAGTAAGCGGAAACCCACATGCCTTTTAGTTGGTGGTCTTAAATGTTACACATCACAGAAGTAAGGGACTGTGAGAGAAAAGTAGAGGAAATAAGTGGGCAAGAAAGAAAATATGAATGTAGGGACACAACTGGGTTCAGGGTAAAGAGAAGGAATTCAGGCATCAAAGATAAAGAAAGAAAAAAGAGAAAAGAAAACACAATTCTCACTTGTCGTCAGTCTTGGGTTGTAGAGAAAATGTCACCTTTTCCTCATAACTTTTGCCATGAAGAGTGTATTTGAGACAGGCCTCACCTGTAGCCTCTTCCTGCTATAAATCAGAGAAGAAAAATAAAAGAGAGGAATCACTAGGAAGATGGTGAGAATGTAAGCTGCAACCCCCCCGCCCAAGTTTCTATCTAGAAACCACATGTTCAGGGGAGCAGAAACCTGGCATGATGAGAATGCTTGGCCTGTTCCAGTTAGTCAATACAACAACCTGCTGGAATTCAAAACTATCAACTTTATTTACTGAATCTGCTAGTGCAGTAGCTGCATGAGAAAAGGGAACAATATTGTGCACTCACCGGTATCTGTCCAACCAGCAGGGTATAGATGATTAACCTTTGACCCCTAAAGATAACAGTTTGCTCTGGAGATAGCATGTGTGCAAACAGGTTAGGAGGCAAATTCCAGCTCAGAGAGATATCCTCTACTACAGACTGTAAAGAACGTCTTAGGGACCTAAGAGCCTGCAGGAAGAGAAAGGGCAGAAGCAGTGTAAGTAAGCAATGGTAGTGATTGGTGTTACTAACGACTTACAGTACATAGGGATCATAAGCCATAATGAATAGTATGTCTAATTCCTACTGCTGTACAGAGAAATGGCCTTACTGCTCTTCCTTTGTGATTTCAAGTTAACACATAAATGTGAAAGATTTAGGAAAGTGAGATAGAAGCGTAGACAGATGCCTAAAGATGGCTTCTCTTTGGAAATACTAATAAACCAGTACATCGATTGGAAGTCACTGATTTTATTAAACATAGCACACTTGATCCTTCTCCTTTGCTTGATATCCTTTGCAGCGATGGTTGGATATAACACTAAAAGGGGTCCTGAAGAACATACTTGGATTCTTAGGCAAGACAACCAAAGCTCTTAGTCTGTCTCTGGTTTCAACACAAAATCCTCAATGCTCAGCAGTGCGTCTCTAAGCTTAGACCTAAAAGGACTAGAGACATTTTCCTCATACTATGTTGGGCCATCTTTCCACAGGCTGGAATTTCCCCCACTAAGAATATGACCTAAATATTGAAGACATCAGGTAAGCCGAACACCAGCCCTTGAAGAAATGTCCCATATTATCCACTCTTTATACACGGTGGGCCCCCCACCTTGGACTGCATCCTGTCATTGCCTGTGATAAATTCTGCAGTTCCACCTGACACCCGGGCAATGTTTTTGATTAAACTGGTGGAGGCTCCTTCTCCAATACCAAATGAGAAGCACCTGTGAATGTAAGAAGACGGAGATTAAAGGTGTAAGTTGATCAGTTTATCAAATGAATGCTTTATTATCAGAAATTATACAACACAATGTACTAAGAATAACTGTCATTCACTGAATATGTTCTATTTTAAAGAAACATAAAAATATTCCATAGTTATGATACAAATTATCTATCGGAAATCTCCTGAGATAATATTTCATTTTTCATGTGAAGATCTAGAGCACAAAATGAAAAAAATCTGTCCAAAGTCATATCCTGTAACTGAACTTTCTAAATATATATATATATATAGTCAACAGCACCTTCCTGATACTGCATATAGTTTTATCCATGGTTTAATTTCCCAAGTAGAACAGTATATACACAGATAATATGTTATTGGTAAAACAAACAAGCATTTTAGATGGCACAAAACAATTTCCATTGTAAATCAACACACTGTAGACTAGGACTGCTTATTGGTCTCTTTATATTGGGTTAGCATAAGTCACAGTGACACCAGTTTTGAGATTAATGATCTTATTATGTAGAATTCACGACCAAGTCTTAATGACAGGGAACTGCCTAGGGTTTCTCATCCTATATAATACAGTCCACCATGATCTTTGCAGTGCAACTTTGAAATCTTTCAACAGTAATCTGGATCTAAACTATAATTTATCTTTGTGTATAAAATCAAATCAAGAGCTTTTAGCGTTAGACTGTTTGCCTAGAACTCACTAAAGTGCTTCATGTAGATACCAATGAAAACAATAAAAGCAAGTATTTCATGATACTTAAATTGTATCAAGACAATCCCTGATGCTTATATAGTTTTACTATTTCAACAATCACAGGAAACTAATTAATAAACACTATTACTTTCTCAATTTTCAAGAATTATAAAGCTTAGAAAGGTAAATTGATCACCTCGTTTAGTAAGCAATTTAATAAGTAAATAGCTAAGTAAGTGTGACTTACATGAATTAAATACATAGCATAGGTTCAGTGTAGGCTCTGTTCATGGAAATGCTAGGTACTGTTTTCTAAACCACTCGAAAACTATAGAAGATTTATAAATATTACCCTTTCATTCCTTGAGAACTTCAAATATGCATATAATATATTTTGATCACGTTCACACTTCACTACCTGCTCCAATCCTCTCAGACCCTCTGCTCCAGCCATTTCCCCTACCAATTCCATGCCCTCTTTTTATAGCCCAATGAGTCTAGCCAGTACTGATCACATATGCATGGGTGTAGGACTATCCACTGCACATGGGCAACCTGCCAGTGGCCACTGCCATAAAAGAAACTGGTTTCCCTACCCTAGCAATGCTCATCTGCCAAAACTTCACATACTCCGAGGAAGGATATTTTATTCTATTTTATTCTTGCTCTAGACCCACACAGGAGTTACACAGTATGCTCACGTGCATTCATTTGCCCCAGTACTTATGGTTTGGGCAGATTTCTACATGTTTTACTTCTTATAAAACATATAGAGTTGAAAAAAAAGTAAAATGACCCATTGATCTATTTACTGTCAGTTTTTAAAAAAATAGGCAAATTAGTCTTCTATGTAATTGATGTTATTGCCTTTAGCTTTGTAAAAGAAAATAAATATTACTTAGTAAGTCTCAAATTTTTCAATCATTGTCAAAAGTATCTAGTACCAGGTAATACTTAGTTATATTTCGCCTTGCTAAAACTCAGTTTCCCCAGTAGAAATGAGACTGTCCATTTACCTGTGCCTTTTGCTGTGGAATTTAACTTCCCTGATTACATTAAAAGTTTCAACAACTTCTCCATCTGTGAAGACAAAGACCTGCACAAAACAAAAAGCAGAACACCCATCAGGTCAGCGTCACGTTCATATTAAGAGAATAGAACTCAACTCGAAACAACTTAACTAATTTACATTAAAGTCTCTGGTGCCTGTTTTATAAATAGGCAGGAGATTTCTAATCCCCAGTGTTCTCTGGTCATTTAGAACGTTTGCACAGGATCAGTGCCCCTCTCCCATATAGCAGAAGCCTGAAATACATACAGTATTTCCATAGTCTTGCACTGACATTCCAGGACATGTATTCTTGAGAATTTTCGTTCCCTCCACCCCTTCTGTTTTCCTTGTTCCAATTCTTACCTGTAAGGGATGCCCTGGAATAGGGGGTTTCCTGAAAACTTTCCGGAGTGGTGTTAAAATTTCTGTCCCTCCCAGATCTGCCTGCATAAGCTTTACTTTCTCCACTGCTTTCTCCATGGTTTCCTGAGTGTACTGCACACTCTTCCTGAAAGAAGCAAGCACATGTGGTCACGTGATGGTAGCATCAAGTTGGGGTTGCTGAGAAACCCCATCAAATAATGGTCCTTTCTGAACTCCCCCACGCCCAGGTAAACTTTTTTCATACTGCAGTTCTTCCCTTTAAAATATATTTTTATATGATTTTACAAAATTTTGTGTGTGCGTGTGCACATGCTTATGGTATGCATGTGGTAGCATACATGTGGGAGTTCAGAAGACAACTTGTGGGAACTGATTCTCTCCATCTACCACGTGAGTTCTGGGGATCGAACTTGGGTTGCCAAGCTGGGTGGCAAGTACTCCTACCTACTGGAATTCATACCTATCTTGGATGAGCTCGTATATCTTCTTGAACTCTCTTTCTAGAAACTTACGGAAAAAATGCCTCATGGGTGGATCCAAATCCATAGATGTTGAAATAGCAGCCCATAGGCAAACTCTTCAGTAGCAGAATCAGTGTTTCCTGAAGGTGAGAAAGTAGGGTGAGTAGAGTAACTAGGCACACACATACACAGATGCTTGGTACAACGGTGGAGGTTGTGGGCTGTCAGGCCACTTTATTCCAACCGGTACTCTAAGGAAAGCCTGAGAACTCAGACAAGGAACATACCTCCATCTCAAACACACCCCAAAGAACCCAACAGATTCATCCTCTGTGAGCATGAAAGACATATGCTGTTTGTACCTTGGCAGCATCTATTCTCAGCTGAGACCTGTTCTGGCCACTCATAGGGCTCTTCATACTTCCTGAACGGTCCATCAGGAACACAAATTCTCCACATTTTGTTGCAGTCTCCACTTCTGGGATATCTGGATAGAAACTCACCATTGCAGAAGGAGCACCCATCAAACTATCTATACAGAAAGGATAAGAACCTTGTAAGACAAATAGAAACTCAAGAATCCTAAAGTCCCAAGAACACTTTGCTGATACAGGCTTGAAATCTCAGTTACTTGGGAGACTAGTACAGAAAAATTCCAAGTTTAAAGTAATCTAAGCTACAGAATGAGTCCAAGACCTTTCTTAAGGAAAAAAAAAAGGACTAAAAAGAGTGCTGAGAATATAGCTCAGTTGCAGTGATTATCTCACACATGAAAGGCTCTGGATCCACTTCCCAGAACACTCTCTCTCTCTCTCTCTCTCTCTCTCTCTCTCTCTCTCTCTCTCTCTCTC
>JABTXL010000888.1:10959943-10993257 GCA_025134845.1 Neodon shergylaensis | reverse complement strand
CTCTCTCTCTCTCTCTCTCTCTCTCTCTCTCTCTCTCTCTCTCTCTCACACACACACACACACACACACACACACACACACACACACACACACATGCTCATACACTCATTCACTGTGAACAGAACAGTGAGCTAGGAAGACTCAAGCCCAAACCATGATTTTTATTTGTCCCTGCCTCCCTCTCTCCATTCCTCCATATTTTCTCTTTCTTTCTTTCTTTCTTTCTTTCTTTCTTTCTTTCTTTCTTTCTTTCTTTCTTCCTTCCTTCCTTCCTTCCTTCCTTCCTTTCTTCCTTCCTTTCTTTGCATTTTTAGGGAATTTTTATTCTAAATTATTTCAATTTGGCAGTGAGTATTATTTTAATAAGTACACTTTAAGGCATGTTATTGAAGGCAGAGTAAATTTTATCCTTGTGATATTTTCTTATTTACTAATATTTTATATTATGAAAATGCTGAGGGTATCCTCTGCATATTATATGTGTTTCCTTAAGATTTCAAAAATTTGAATTTTCTAAATTATCATGAATGTTAACACATCTGATTCAAATTCTCCTGCAATGCCAAATAATCTTGCTGCTGACTTTGAAATAAGAAAATTTCAACATTGGGAACTTGGGAGCTCAGCCCGGTGCTCCAGTGTGGGTCTCGGTGACTATCTCCATCCATCACCAGCTGAAGGTTCTATGGTGATATGCAAGATATTCGTCAGCATTGCTGTAGGATAGGGTCATTTCAGGTTCCCTATCCTCAGCTGCCCAAGGAACTAACTGGGGACCTCGCCTTGGGCTCCTGGGAGCCACTCTAGGTTCAAGTCTCTTGCCAACCCTAAGGTGGCTCCCTTAACTAAGAACTGAGCTTCCGTGCTCCCCTATCTAACCTTCCTTTATCCCAATCATCCTGTTTCCCCAAGTCTCCCTCATCCTCCCCTTCTCACTTTTCTCTCCCCATCCCCCATACTCCCATCCCACCCCACCCCCAAGGTCCCAAATTTTCTCCCCTCAATTTTGTCTACTTCCCGTATCCAAGAGGATAGTTATATGTTTTTCTTTGGGTTCACCTTCTTATTTAGCTTCTTTAGGTTCACCACTATATACTCCGTGACCGTTATTTATGGCTAGAAACCAATTATGAGTGAGTACATCCCATGTTCCTCTCTTTGGGTCTGGGATACCTCAATGAGGAGCGGAAGGAGGGAGAACATGAGCAAGGAAGTCACGACCACAAGGGGTGCACCCAACCACTGAGACAGTGTGACTGATCTATTGGAAGCTCACCAAGGCCAGCTGAACTGTGACAGAAGAAGCATGGGATAAAACCAGACTCTCTGAACATGGCGAACAATGGGGGCTGATGAGAAGCCGGGGACAATGGCCCGGGGTTTTGATCCTACTTCAAGTTCGGGCTTTGTGGGAGCCTAGCCACCTTGGATGTTCACCTTCCTAGACATGGACAGAGGGGGGAGGGCCTTGGACTTTCCACAGGACAGGGAACCCTGACTGCTCTTTGGACTGGAGAGGGAGGGGGAGAGGAGCGGGGGGAGGGGGAGAAGGGTGGGACGAGGGGGAGGGAAATGGGAGGCCGGGAGGAGGCGGAAACTTTTTTTTCTTTTCTTTTTCTCAATTAAAAAAAAAAAAGAAAATTTTAACATATATACTTTTAGTGTTCACTAATTATTTTTATTTTTGATGACTTTATATGTGCATACAATACATCCTGGTTACACTCACCATTCCACCCTCCCTTGAATCCCCTACCAAACAACTCCTATCCCACTACAGGTTCCATTCCAGAATCATGTCTTTTGGTTTCGCTTTATGTTTGGTTTTGTGGCCCCTAAATTTCATTAGGGCTGTTCTCATGGGCCTGGGTTTTTCAACACACTTTCCGAAGCATGAGGTATTATCAGATTTGGACACGTGTGCTCTTTTGAGAAGGGAGAATGTCATATAACTATTTTGAAGTGTATATTTCTCAAGACTGCTCACAGTTCATGTTTACATCATTTGCGTTTTTTTTTCTTTTGAGTTATTTGTTAACATTCTTTCTCTAACTATTTATCCATTAGACTTAAGTTCGTCTAGAAGACAAAATCACGTTATTCTTTGTTAACCTATTTTTGGTTATAGAAGTGCAAGGCCTTTCAGTATTTCATACTAATAATGCTTTCCTGGTCACGTGGCAGAAAAATCATAGTGGAAATTTTTGAGGGTAGATTTAAGGCAGAGTGTCCTCCATTTTAGATGGTGACTTATAAGTGAGGAAGAAAATACCTGCTTCCCTTTCAGCCATCCCCATCTCCACGGCTACACTGGGGCTGTGCACCTTCCTGTAGAAAATCAGGAGTTCCACATCCCGGTCAAACTTGTGTCCTTCAGCCAAGGAAACCTGAGCAGTGGACCAGCAGAGAAGCCATGTTAGAACTGCCACAAATCGTTTCCAGGGACTGAGATCAGATCTAGGACTATAAGCTTCCAAGAGCAGCATGGAAAGAGTTACTGGACAAAGGGTAGGTAAAAGAGGCAGTAGCCCAGAAAGTGAGGAGGATCCAGGAAGGGTGACTTAAAACCAGGTTAATAGCTAAGGCACAGAAGACTGACAACTCTGACACTATGTACCTGAGCAGAGGTCTTGTCCTCTCCAGTGTAGTCAATGGAACTCAAGGGACAGTTGGATTGGATTGTCCTGATTCCAAGCTGGGAGCTAATGGTGGCAACCATGCTGAGCGTGTATGGCAGGTCCTCCAAAGGGACTGTTGGGGTCTTCAGATCCAGGGAACTGTCCACAGATTGCTCTACAGAAAGAACCTTAATTCTGTTTCTTGTCATCACTTCTAGCACTCCCAAACATGACAGTGCTTTCCGAACATATGTTACCACGGATAGGTATTCAAAATGGAGAGGTACTCACCAGAGAGATGATACCTAGGATTCAGGATTGCTGGGAGCACATAACGCAAGGCCCCATCATCTTCCAGAGGAAGTTCTTGCACATATTTCAGGGTGAGTGCCACCTTTGACCCTGGCTGCATGTTCCCCACGTTGCAACGGAAGACATCCCTAGAGCACTTGTCTTCTTCTAACAGGTATGCCTGATATCCCCCAGAGAGGGCCTCTTCATACCTTTTGTGAGCCTATGAGGAATTACAGGAGAGGTGGGAAAATAAGATGAAGATAAAACCAATGAACAGACAGGATGTACATAAAGCCAATACTGTTTTTGGAGGGCTTTTTGATGGCTGCTACCACTGGCAGAGCTATATACTCTATGTGATTAATTACCTTTGTCTCAAATAATTTAGATTAGAAATAAACGAAAGAAAGAACATTTGATGCAGGAATTTTTAAGTTGTTGTATTTGGTCTAAAAATAATGTTCTGTGGAAAGAAGAAAGAGAGACAATGAAGCATCTCTCAGACCTGATACTTGTCCTGCAACTCTGCCACAATTTTCTTCCCATCCACCAAGGCCTCAAAGCTGTAGACAGCAGAGTCTTCATCCATGGGGAACACAAAGAAGGCCTCCAAGGGGTCTTTCTCTTCATTCTCGTAATTTAAGGTTGCAGAGACACCAGCCACAAAGTCATTGATGGACAGAGTCACAGCAATGCTCTTCAGTGCAACTGGGGAAAGATGAGGGTTCAGTAGGTTCAGAAGATTTGCTAGAGTCAGACCCATAGGCTAGACCTGTCTAGATCTAAAGAATTTGGCATTAAGACTCTTAACTCTTGCTTACCTGGGTCCTTTACGCCAGTGAGTAAGCCACTTGCACGCACCATGTTGACACCGTTTCTGCGGAAAGACACATTATACACTATCTTAAATGGTTAAAGCCAACCATTCAAATACCACTTATGTCTCTCTGGCAGAATGCAAGCAGACATGCAGAGGAGCAGTTTTAGAGTTAGGAAGAAGCGATGTGGAGTGAAGGAGACAGAAATGTTAAATAAATTTGTAGTAAAGGGTACCCCAGATGGGAAGATCTAGAAATCCTGAGGTACCCACAAACAGGAACTCTCTGAGGCTGTTTTCAATTGCAGTTTCTCAAACGTGTGACCAATACATATATACATACTGAACAGGCGCCAAAAGTTTAGCTCTTCTGAACACCAATATGCTTTTTTTAAGATGAGAACCAAGGCACCAGCATATAAACATGTCAATCCATATGGATGAGCTTCCTAGACTAGGATACTAGACTAGATCCTTAGAAGGTATTTGTCCATGATGACAGATGTTAGCGGTGCTCCTGCTGTTATAGTCTCTATTTTTCAATGAACACCTGAGATTTGATTTGGTTCACACTGTTCAGAGACCTGCATGGAATCCAAGAGATGCCTGCATTTAGACTCCTTATGGGTGAGTTGCTTTGGAGGTCAGAATTCAAACATATCACCAGTTTTCTTTCTAGGATTTTTAAAAAATATACATATAAAATATTATAATGCAACATAGCATCAATTTAAAACTAGTGTATCCTGATAGGTGTGGCAGTACATGCTTTTAATCCCAGTACTAGGGAGGCAGAGGCAGGAGGATCTCGGTGAGCTCAGTACCAGCCTGGTATACAGAAGGAGTTCCAGGACAGTCACGGCTGTTACACAGATAAACCCTGTCTCAAACATACACACACACACACACACACACACACACACACACACTAGGGTATTCTAATTTTATTTCTACAATACTGTAATATTTATAAAAGATATCCTATGTTATGTTTTAAAAAGATGGACAGAGTACATGCTTCCAGGTTATGATTTACATGATGGCCTTATCACAGTCTATAGATGTTTGTGTCTCAGAATTTGATAGCAACCCAGATTTGTACAGCCTTGAAGTCCATTAAGGATGGCCCCTTCCCTCATAGCTGATTTTGGAACCCATATTCTGGTAACATTAAAGAGGAAAGCATGAACTTGACCCTACTTTAGGATTAAAACTACATACAATATGAAAAGATGGAGGTGCTAGGACTTTGTTGGGAGCCATTAAAGGAAAAATGTTTTATTCCAGTCAAAAGAAAAAATTTGAGTTCTCTCTCTGGCAATGGGTATAGCTATACATTACATATGATTTTCCTTCACTTAAGCGTTAATCCAGTTGGGCCTGTCAATCACCTGGCAAGGAACCTCTCCAGAAAGCTGACAGTTGAGGAGATAGGAGGAACAACTGTCTTCTTAATGAGATAATAAACTTACCACCCCCTAAACCCTCCCACAGTCTGGAGTCCATAGAGCTCCTATCACACAGGCTCTCAGTACCTGCTGGCTTATGTGAATACTAACTCAAAACGTTTTAAATTTTCCTTCACCTTATTTTGTGTCTTTTTCCTATACCAGCGCAAGGCTTAAGCATGCTTTTATTTGCAGTATGGCCTTTCTAGATGTTTCTCGAAAGGCCTATCTTTCCATTCTATAGCCATTTACATGCATAAATTAAAAGGCACCAATGGCCACTCTTTGTCCTCCAACTCTAATATAACTGTCCTTGAGCTTCCTTCTAAACCTGCTACCAACGTCTTTTATTAAAGAGACTGCAAACCTGTGAACATGAACCCTGTTTTCCCAGGAACACTAACTATGGGCCTGAAATTTTCCATGAGAGAATTCTGTACATGATCACCCCCTAGCTTTCCTTCTCCAGCCCTGACAAAATGTATCCCACACTGCATGGCAGGCACCAAGAAGGGTACTTTTCCCTGGAGCTGCAATGTCACTGCCTGGAGCACACTGCATGCTCAGGACAACTGGTTCTGTGATGCTGATGCATTAGCACCAGGGCAGTTGATTCATGTACCTTCCCCTTCCCTGAGACATACCAGCTAGGAAAATAAAGGCCGTTGAGAGGCCAGTTTTTCTTTGTGGCACAAGCCCACTTCAAGGATTCTGAAGCACTTGACAATGATTTTCCTGAGCCAACTATCCTAATTAAAATTACAATTTCAAATAGATTCTGAGTTGTGATGTTTCTTACTGATACAGCATTTGCTTTGCATACGGAGTGTGTGTGCGTGCACACACACCCACACAGACACACAGACACACACACACACACACACACAGAGAGAAGAAAACATGCAATCGTCATGCTGATCACACATCTGATATACCCAGCCCCACTCCCCCTTCCCCCCCCACCACAGACACTGATCTGCAGCTCTGACTCTGGCTCATCTCTTCACATTTTTCTTCATAAACTGGAAAATAAAGCCTGGCTATTAAAATGGTTCATCACTTGATAGCAAATTGCAACAGATGAGAGCATATGAAAACACAGAGCAGCTAGGAAAACATGCTGAGAAAGGGGGCTTCCTTTAACTGAGACTAAATGAGACAGAGAAGGGCCTGAATCCAGGGAAAAGAATATCTAACGACAGCAACAGGAAGCATCGGAGTAGGAGACTCACCCAGGAGCAGCTCGGCTGAAGGATGGACTGTCTGACAGCAGAGCTCTCAGGCGGGCAGTGGCTGAGAGAGGAGACAGGCAGACCACAATCACCTAATGAAAAACCAAATAAAACCCCTTTATTTCCTGAGGCCAACCTCAGAGTAAATTCCCCTCACCTCGGGGATTCACCCTTCCTAAACACCCATTCTCATATAAACAGTCTGGTGTGGAAGGCTTTTTTCTGTCTCTCAGGAAAAAAAAGGAAAAAGGTGGCTCTGAGTATGTGGTGGGCCCAATATGCCCAGGAGTGAGCAGGCTGGAAGTACTGACCCTGACTCTGCTGGAGGATGGAGGGCTTCTCACTGAGCCGGGATCTGCTCTGGTGTGGACCCTTGGAGCACTGCAACTGCAGTGACAGAGGTGGGAGTGAGAAGAAACAGCTGGCCACACCCCCCGCAGATGGTTGATGGGAAATCCAGAAGCTGGAAGCTAACCATGGAGGAAACCTGGACTAGGGAGCAGAACTTGCAAACAAAATAAGGGGGGGTGGCAACATTTCAACTTAAATTTGTCTGCTCTTAATTTTCAATACCCGAAAATTTACTTTAAAAAGATCAGTTTTCCTGAGATTTTTTTTTCATAAGGTCTTAAGTGCTCCAAGCAGTTTGTGTGGTCACGGGCTTAAAGCTGTGCTTCTACAGCACGATTTTACATAAAACTAATAACTTAGCTGACTGAAAAGAAAGGAACTTCGGAAATGAAAAACGGAGTGGAAAGGGTTAAGGAAGTAGAGGGGAAAAGAGAAGGGCAGAAACAACAAATAGAAAAACAGACAGACAGACAGACAGACAGACAGACAGACAGAGAGGGAGGGAGGGAGGGAGAAGGGCTTGCTAGAGGCTACTAGATGATTAAATGATTCTTGCAGCCGGATAAGTTTCCCCTAAACTTCCAATGGCGCAGAAATCTCCCACAAGTACTTACTCGCTGCAGTTTGAAGAAGCCCCTAAAGAGAATGGGCCTGCAGGGCCTGGGAGAAAGGGGGAAGGGAAGGTAGTCTTTAGGTGAGGGGTGGGGGGTAGTATGGGGGTGGGACGGGGTGTTTCTAGAGAGGGAACTGGGATCTGGTCCCAGAACCTGCAGGGCTGTCACTCACCTTCCCCAGAAATCCCCGTGTTGCGTGTCAAGAAAAGTGAAAACAGCTGCAGATTAATTTTCCTGGAAGACACGCCCACTTCTCTGGCTCTGTAACATAGCAACACCATGACTAAAGCATCTGCAGAGAAGAGAATCGCTTTTGAATTTCACAGCTTGCTGCTTCCCTCTGCTCGGCTTCTGCAGCGGGCTGGCAAAGCAAGCAATTTGTTTTTCAGGTGAAAATGCTGTAAAAATCACAAAACAAAACAAAAAACAAACCAACAACAAACAAACAAAAAAGCATGAAAATGGAGTACTTCTACGGCAGACTTAATTATCAATGACTTTACATACATCAGTGCTTCTATTATTTGAGGCTTCCATCTCCTGTTAACCATGGGTCCGGGGCACACACTCTGCCTTAAAAGGGGAACAGCATCTGGGAAGCAATCACATCTGGTGTTGTTGCTCATTGTTAGCTGGCTGTAGTATCTAGCACTAAAAGTCAGAAGCTGGCAGAGTAAGCAGAGTTCTCCTTCCAGGCTAGTGGAATAAGAGCCTGGGACTTGAGTCTTCTGCAGAGCAGATGTGACAAAAATGTTGTAAGAAACAGAATTCGGGAACACTTGTGGCACAATACATACAAATAAACAGAATGGTATAGTTAACCATAAATCCAAACTTGATTCTAAAAGAATGCATGATTTCATCCTTACATGTAAAATTTTTAATGAGTTCGACGATCAAGGTTTTAAATAGAAACATGTCAATTTAAATTTTAGGTATATATTTATGTATATATGGAAGGAAATGATGTGTGAATTTGTGTTTTGTCAACAATAAAAGGTAGAAATATTGTTATCCAACTTTACTAGTTTTTCTCTCTCTCTCTCTTTCTCTCTCTCTCTCTCCCTCTCGATGACTGAATAAGGTATTGGTCTCTGCATGTAGCAGAATATCTTTTAGAGTCATTTTATCAATCCTTTTTTAAAATTTTTTATTAGACCAGTGGAGTTTGCCTTTGTCTTAGTACTTTGGGCTCTTTAGTCTCTGGCTCTCGGTCACCTAAGAAGTGTCAGGTATGGGTTTCATCCTTGTGGAATGGTCTTTAAGACAAATCAGATGTTGTTTGACTATTCCCACAAGTTCTGTGCTACCATTGACCTAGCATATCTTGAAGGCAGGGCATATTATAGGTCAAAGGTTTTGTGGTAGGGTTGGTGTTTATGTTTCTCTTTTGATAACCTATAGAGTAACTTCCTGGATTTAGGGGTGAAGGCTTCATGTATGCACCAGCTCAAAATCTTTATGTTCAATGAGTTGTCCCGGTGTTGTCCTTGGCTATGGAGCACTGTTGTTAGTTTGTGGAAAGCAATCCCACTGTCTTAGAAATACCATGGCTTGTACCAGGATTTTTAAAGGTTACCTTTGGCCAACAACACAATTGAATGCTACCAATTATGAATACTGAAAACCTCATTTCATGACAAGATATGACCACTTAGAACTCTGTCCTCCCCATTATTTGGAGACCTCCTTTAGATCACTTTCATATATTTTAGGATATTTCTACTATACTAGGTTTTCATAACATGCTTTAAATGCACCTGAATATGAGCTCTCTCTCTCTCCCTATCTATATTCACTCCAACACTATCTCCCAAGCACCTCCCCATCTTATTCCTACCTCCTACACCAGTCCCCATCTAACCACAAGATATATCCTATGTTCCACTCCCAGGAAGATCCACGTGTCCAGACCCCCACCTCAGCCCCATTCTCTCTACTTAAACTCTCTGGGTCTGTAGATTTGGGGTTGGTTATCATCTATTTAGAGGATAATACCCTCATATTAGTGAATACATGCCACATTTATCTTTCTGGGTGTGAGTTATCCCATCCAGGATAATTGTTTTTCTAGTTCCATCTATTTGTCTGCAAATTTCATGATGTCATTTTTTTAAATAGCTGAGTAATACACCATTGTCTAAATATCCCATAATTTCTTTACTCATTCTTCAGTTAATGGGCATCTATATTATTTCTAGTTTCTGGCAATTATGAATAGAGCAGCAATGATTATGGTTGAACAAGTGTCCTTGTGGTAGAATGAAAAGTCTTTTGAGTATATACTCAAAAGTTGTATGAGTAACCACCATATTGATTTGCATGGAAGCTCTACAAGCTTTCTTTCCACCAGCAATGGAAGACTGTTCCCCTTATTCTACATCATCACCAGCATGAGCTAAGATATTAATCTTAGCCATTCTGAAAGGTATAAGATGAAATCTCAAAGCAGTTTTGATTTGCATTTCACTTATGGATAAGGATGTTTAACATTTCTTTTAAGTGTTACTCAGCCATTTGAGTTTCCTCTATTGAGAATTCTCTGTTTAGATATGTGCCCCATTTCTAAATTAAATTATTTGGATTTTTGATATCTAGTTTCTTATGTTCCTTATGTATTTTGAATATTAATCCTCAATCAGATATGGAATTGGTAAAAAAAAATCCTTTTGCATTTTGTAGGCTTCCACTTTTTCCAAATGATAGTATCCTTTGCCTTACAGAAGTTATCCAGTTTCATGATGTCTCATTTATTAATTATTGATCTTAGGGCCTGTGATGTCAGTGTTCTGTTCAGGAAGTCTTCTCCTTTGCCAATGAGTTTGAAGGTATTCCCGAAGGTTGTCATCTACCAGGTTCAGTGTGTCTGATTTTATGTTGAGATCTTTAATCCATTCAGACTTTAGTTATATAGAGTGTGATGAATAAGGACCAATTTGTGTTCTTCGACAGTCAAACATCCAGTTTAAACATCATTATTTACTGAAAAATGCTGTCATTTTTTCCAGTGTGTATTTCTAGTCCCTTTATCCAAAACAGATGTCCGTTGGTGTGTTGATTTATGTCTGGGTCTTCAGTTTGATTCTATAAATCAATGTGTCTGTTTTTATGCCAAATGGAGGGTAAAAGGGACAACTGGAGCAGGAAACTAACTAATCACTGAGCACCCTGACTCTGAATCCAGAGCCACGGAAAGAAATACACCCTGGATCTGACCCTGAGCCCGGGAAAGAAATGTTTTTATCTCTGAGCCCAGAACCAGAGAAACATGCCCTGACTATGAAACCAGTGCCAAAGAAACACACCTTGCCCCTAGAACCAGAGCCAGTGAAAGAAATATGCCCTGGTCCTAAGATTAGAGTCAAAAAGCTAAAAAGGACCAGAGAAAGAAATACAGTTTGGCCATGAAATCAGAGCCATCTCTGTCCCTGACTAACCAATCCCGGAGCTGAAAAAAAAAAAAAAGAAAGAAAGAAAAAAACTAACCAATCCTCTTCTCCCTGGGAAAACTCCACCCCAAAGAAGCCATATAAATCTCTCTGCCTGTTCAGTTAGAGGCTGCAATTTATACCTCCCTGGCAGAGGCAGTCATTCTCCTGGACTCCTCATTCCCAAATAAATCTTTTTTTCAAAAGAGCCTTGAGTGATAATCTTCATTTGCCATTGCAGAATAGAAGAATCTTGGGGGATTGAGCTGAAAAAACCTTGTTGAGATTCTCCCTTAGGTTGACTGAGCAATCCTGAACCGAACAGAAGAAATTTGCTAGGATACTCTCTACTGGAGGCTGAGCAAGGCTGAGCAGACGAAGTAAGAACTTTTCAAAGGAGCCAGAGGAGATTGCTATATTTCTGCAGGCGCTTCCCCTTTAGCAGAGTGCTAGCAAAAGAAGTATCATATTGGGCCAGAGACAAAGTCGATAGCTCTACTAAGACTTTCCCTTAAGGGAACAGAGCAGAGCTCAGCTACAGCAAGCCACTCTCCAGAAGAGCAGAATTGCTATATCCTGAGGGGAGATCAAGCCCCACAGCACACCAGCTTCAGGAACCTGGCTTCTCCTTAAGTCAGAGCTCCTTCCCTCCAGGACTTAGCTATCCTACTGTGGCTCCAGCCTCCAGAGCTGTTCTATTGCAGCTCTATCTAGATAGTCTGGCTTCCTGATAGTCAGGACACCTCTCCTCCAAGGTTGAGCTGTCCTGATGCAGCTCCAGCCTCCAAAGCTTTCCTATTGCGACTCCGGCACCCACAACTGTCCTATTGCAGCTTTACAGCCTCCAGACCTGTTCTGTTGTGACTCTACCCCTCCAGAGCTGTCCTATTGTGGCTCTAAGTATAGCCTGGCTTCCTGATAAGTCAGTATATCTCTGCAGCTTCACAGCTGTAACACACTCCCCTACACCAATACTATGTGGTTTTTATTACTGTAACTCTGTGGTACAATTTGAAATCATGAATGGTGATCTCTTCAGCAGTTCTTTTATTGTTTAGGATTGTTTTAGTTATCCTGTCTCTTGTTTTGTTTTTCCATTTGAAGTTGAGAATTATCTTTCCAAAATCTGTGAAGAATTGTGTTGGAATTTGAATGGGTATTGCATTGAATCTGCAGATTTTGGTAGGATGACCATTTTAGTATGTTAATTCTATTAATCCATGTGCATGGGTGACCTTCCATCTTCCGACAACTTCATCAATTTGTTTCTTCAAAGACCTTAAATTTTTTTCATACAAGTCTTTTACTTGCTTGGTTAGAGTTACCCTAAGATATTTTATATTATTTGAGGCTATTGCCAAACGTGTTGTTTCCTTGTTTTCTTTCTTAATTTATTTATCATTTGTACATAAAAAAGACTACTGATTTTTGAGTTAATTTTGTGTCTAGCTACATTGTTGATAATATTTATCAATTGTAGAAATTCCCTGTGGAATTTTTAGGAGAATAAAAGTATATATTTTATCTGCAAATAAAAATCCTTCAGCTTCTTTCTTTCCTATCTGTGTCTGTTTGATCTCTTACAGTTATCTTTTTTTGTTGTTGTTGTTGATTTTATTGAGCTATACATTTCTCTGCTCCCCTCCCTCTCCCTTCCCTTTCAACCCTCTGTCATGGTCCCCATGCTCCCAATTTACTTAGGAGGTCTTGTCTTTTTCTACTTCCCATGTAGATTAGATCCGTATATGTCTCTCTTAGAGTCCTCATTATTGTCTAGGTTCTCTGTTTTTTGTTTTTTTTTTTTTTTTTTTGTCTAAAAACCACTTATGAGTGAGTACATATGATATTTGTCTTTCTGGGTCTGGGTTACCTCACTCAATATGATGTTTTCTAGATCTATCCTTTTGCCTGCAAATTTCAAGATGTCATTATTTTGGGATAGGTAGAATTAATATAGTAAAAATAGCAATTTTACCGAAAGCAATCTACAGATTCAATGCAATGCCCATCAAAATCTCTTAGTTATCTTATTGCTCTAGCAAGAACTTCAAGTACTATAATGTCTAGATATGGAGAAAGTAGAAACATTTTCTTGTTCCTTATTTTAATGGAATTGCTTTGTTTCTCTCCATTTATGTTGATATTGGCTATAAGCTTACTGTAAACTGCCTTTATTATGTTTCAGTATGCCTTACAAATCCCTAATTTCTCCAGGATTTTATCATGAAAAGGTGTTGAATTCTGTCAAAAGTATTTTCTGCTTTTAATGAAATGATCATGTATTTTTTATGATAGATTATGTTGATAGATTTTCATATATTAAATCATCCTTGCATCTATGAAATGAAGCCTACTTAATCATGGTGGGCAATTTTTTCATGTGTTCTTAGATTTGGTTTGCAAGTATTTTATTGATACTTGCAAAATACATAGATGCATTTTTACATCTATACTCTTAAGGGAAATTGGTCTGTAATTTTCTTTCATTGTTGAATCTTTGAGTGGTTTGGATATTAGAATGACTGTGGCCTTATACAAAGAATTTGGCAATTTTCCTTTAGTTTTTAACTTGTGGAATAATTTGAGGAGAATTGGCTTGACTTAGGCTCTTTTTTAAAAATCTGGTAGAATTCTGCTCTGAAACTATCTGGCCCTTGGCTTTTTGGGAGAGGTAGGGAGAATTTTAATGACTGCTTCTATTTTTTTTTTTTAGAGATTCTAGGTCTATTTATATTATTTACATGATTTTGATTTAGCTATGGTAAGTGGTATCAATAGAGAAAATTATCCATTTGTTTTAGATTTTCCAATTTTGAGGAGTGCAAGTTTTTGAAGTATGACCTAATGAGTTTGGATTTCTTTACTGTCTGTTATCTCTCTCTTTTTATATTTGATTTTGTTAATTTTGATATTTTTCTCTATGTCTTTAGTTAGTTTGGATAAGGATTTGTCTATGTTGTTGATTTTCTCAAAGAATCAACTCTTTTTTGTATTTTATATTGTTCTCTTTGTTTCTATTTTATTGATTTCAGCTCTTAGTTTGATTATTTTTTACTCTCTATTCCTCTTAGGTATGCTTGCTTCTTATATTTTAAAGATTTTAGGTATGCTGTTAAACTGCTAGTATGAGATCTGTCCAATTCCTTTATGTAGGTAATAGTATTCTAAGCTTACATCTTCGCACCATTTCCATTGTTTCTCATAAGTTTGGTGATGTTGTGTGCTGTAGGAATTCCTACTGCCAGTAGCCTCTAAGTTACCCGCCCACTTGGGCGTGGCCTCTTATACTATTTATGTCCATGTAAAGCTCTTCTCTTCCAGCTGCAACATGTGGTTGCTGTTCCCTGTTCCAGCAGAGGATTGTGATCTGGAATCTACCCCTAAATAAATAACTCTCTATTATTCTCAATTCTGATCTAGTGTGGGATTTCATTTAAGCATCCTTCTTCAGTTGTACATTCATGTTCAATGAACTCTAGGAGATCTTCAATTTCTTTATTTCTGTCTTGTCATAGCAGTCATTCAGTAGAGAATTATCCAGTTTCTTAAAACCATTTGCTTGGAATGTCTTTTTCAAATCGTACTTTGAGGTAATTTTTATCCCTAATGCTGTATGCATTGGATACAGCAGAAAAATGGATCCTGATTTCTTATCCATTCTATTAGTTTGTGTCTTTTTGTAGAATAACTGAAACCATTGATATTGAGAGATGTCAGTGACTAATGACTGTTGATTACTGTTATTTTATTGTTGGTAGTGATGGTGGTGGTGGTGGTGGTGGTGGTGGTAGTAACAGCAGTGGCAGTGTGTGTGTTTCCCTTCTTTTGATTTATTGGTGTTATAACATGTATTTCTTGTGTTTTCATGTGGGTAGTTAACCTGCTTAGGTTTGAGTTTTCCTTCTAACACTTTCTGTAAAGCTGGATTTGTATACTGCTTAAATTTCATATTATCATCGAATGTCTTTTTTCTTCCTCTATTGTGATTGAGAACTTTGGCTTTTATAGGAGTATGGGCTGTCTGGCTTCTGTGATATCTTAGAGCCTGCAGCACTTCTATCCAGGTCCTTATGGTTTTAGAGCCTTCATTGAGAAGTCAGGTGTAATGGCTGCGTTTATATAGTACTTGACGCTTTTCCCTTGCAGCTCTTAATATACTTTCATTGTTCCATACATTTAATGTTTTGATTGTTATGCTGTGATGAAGCTTTCTTTCATGCTCCAAACTCTTTAGTGTTCTATTTTCTTATTGTACTTTCATAGGCACATCCTCATTTAGGTTAGGAAATTTTTCTTCTGATTTTGTTGAAAACATCTTCTGGGATTTTGAACTGCACTTTTCCCCTTCTATAATTATAATTTTTTAGTATAGTCTTTTCATAGTGTCCCAGATTTCCTGGGTGTTTTTTGACATTTTTTTAGATTTAACATTTTATTTGACCTCTGTACCCATTTCTTCTATTGCAACTTCAACAACTGAGATTCTCTCTTCTATCTCTTGTATTCTATTGGTGAAGCATGCCTCTGTAGCTCTTGCTCAAATTCCTAAGCTTTTAATTTTCAGAACTCTATCATTTTTGGTTTTCTGTCTCCCCTGCCAAGCTCTCGGCCACCCAAGAGTGCTGCATTCATTAAAACATGGGCATTTTAATTTGATTTGATTTGACCTGCTTGGATTTTCTTACACCAGCAAAGCAGCTTGTCTTAGGACTTTTCCTAACACATTGGTCCTCCTGTCTGTTTTTATGCCAATACCAGGCTGTTTTCAGTACTGTAGCTCTGTAGTAAAGTTTGAAGTCAGGGATTGTAATGCCTCCAGAAGTTCCTTAATTGTACAGGATTGTTTTGGTTATCTTGGGTTTTTTGCTTTTCTGTATGAAGTTGAGTATTGTTCTTTTGAGATCTGTGAATATTTTGCTGGGGTTTTGATAGGCATTGCATTGAATCTGTGGATTGCTTTTGGTAAGATTGCCATTTTTACTTATGTTAATTCTATCTGCACAAGAGCATTAGAGATGTTTCCATTTTCTGCGGTCCTTCTTCAATTTCTTTCTTCAAAGATTTATTTATTTTTTTAATTAATTAATTTATTTATTTATTAAAGATTTCTGTCTCTTCCCCACCGCCGCCTCCCATTTCCCTCCCCTTCCCCCAATCAAGTCCCCCTCCCTCGTCAGCCCAAAGAGCAATCAGGGTTCCCTGCCCTGTGGGAAGTCCAAGGACCACCCACCTCCATCCAGGTCTAGTAAGGTGAGCATCCAAACTGCCTAGGCTCCCACAAAGCCAATACATGCAGTAGGATCAAAAACCCATTGCCTCCTGAATTTTAATCTTCAAAGATTTAAAAGACAAGATCTCCTAAGTAAATTAGGAGCATGGGGACCATGGGAGAGAGTAGAAGGAGAACTGAGAAAAAGAGAGGAGAGTGGAGAAAAATATACAGCTCAAGAAAAACAAGAAAAACAATAAAAAATATTTGAAACCAAAAAAAGAAATAGGAAACAAGTGTTCTATATTCCTATAGCATCACTAATTAATACGAACTGGTCATTATTTGGCTCCTTAATAATTTCCTTTAACTTCTCTCAAGGCATGGTCTGGTTGTTGGCTGATAGAATTATCATTATTCTGTGAGTGACTATAATATAATAAAGAACAAACAGGCTATTTCAGATTTGATATATTAACCCAAACATCTGTACTTCTGATATTTACCATTACTTAGTATTTTATAATATTGATTTTTACCTTCTTTTCAAACAAGTAGAATCTTCAACCCAAAGTAAGTATATGGTTGTTCAAATAACAGCCTTAAACTGCCTCTATTAAACTGGTATATCTTTGTGAATGATTTTTGACTAGTTGGGCACAAGAAGTGACAAGAGATAAGAGATCAGGCAGAAACTGGAAACAAGAGAGAATTGGACCGGTAGCATCTTTAAGGTCTGTGAAGAACACTATGGGTGGCAAAGAAAACTTGCCATTGCAGGTGGAAAAAAAAAATGAAAAGAAGAACTGGAGGGATTCACACTGAGTCCCACTTCCTTTAAAATTACCTTGATTATCATGAAACTCTTAACACTGCATTTAATTGTTCCCTATGCACAGAGGGCTTAGGCTCCCTGAGACTTAGGTTAGATTGGGGATGAGGCTCCACAGGGACCTAGATACCATTGAAGTTCCAGGGAAGTAAGATGATTTTGCTTCCACTAAGACATGGCTCCAGGTGCCAGCAGACATGCAGCACCCTCACGGTGGGATTCTGAATGAAGAGCACCTGGAATCTGAAGCTGCAGAATAGATACCCAATTCTATGGGAAAGGAAAAATGTGAAATGAATTTCTCACAACTCAATTGAAGAATCTGGCAATAGAAGAAAGGGAAATCTGTCTTTTTTTGTTGAGTCATTCATGATTCCTTATGCATGTAAGTGCCTACTGCTTCTCTTCCTGTTTCTCTCATTAGTGGAATAGTGTCTGTGGAGGCTGCCTACTCCCTTTCCCATTTTCTGTTTCACATACAATGTGTGGAAATGCAGTCCGTTATTATTCTTTGCCAGTTAATTCAACATTGGTTGTGTTCCAAAAATCATAAACTGTCCTATGAATAAAAATTTGTTGGATGTGGTTTTGTACCGAGAAAATAATAATTATGAGAAAAAGATACATAAAAGATAGTCCGCTGAAGGATGAAAGCATTTCTTTCACTTTTTCTGATCTGTTCCTACAGCGTGATTTTTCTAAAAGTTGCATGCCAGTCTTGTTTGGTTATGGCAAAAACCCACTTCTCTGATTGATCCATTTGGGCTGAGTGAATACTGCCTTCATGCAGCTATTTTCTTTAAATCTCTATCACAAAGCTGCCTATAATAACTATAATCATAGTAAATGATGGAATAACATCATACTGTGTGTTAATATTTTCCAAATCAATTATCACATGCAATCATTACAGTGATTTTGTGATGCTGTTATTGTCAGTTAGACAAACCAAGCACAATGTGGTCCCTACTCTATACGAAGAACAATTATGACAACATTCCATGTGTTCACTGAGCAGATATGGGGCAATATTGTACAGGTCACATATTTCTACATTATTTGGTGGCCAGACTCTCAAGCCAAAGTTCGTACCTGGGGTGGTCATGTAGCCTTCCAGAAAGGCTGTGGCTACCCTAACAATAGGGTCAGGATATGCTAATATCATTTAGCTCCTTTCTTTGTAATTATGGCGATTGCCTAAGAAGAGGTGTTAATCCACACTACATGACCAAGCAGGCATAGTTGATAATATGACTTTAGTCCTGCTACCCTGGAAACAGAATGCTAATGAACTTCCCCTCAGTTTACCTTTTGATATAAAAACTGTTTTGGAAATAAATGTACCCTGAGACTCCCTTCTGATATTGCCATGTGAACTGTGTCTGAATTATTCTCATGCCCTCATGCTGGTCTGGAGAGATAATTTATGTTGGGATAACCAAGACAAGCAGACATAATGAAGTCTAAGAAACAAAGGAAAATATTTTACTGGCATTGGAGGAACTGTGCCAGCTTTATCCTACTTTTTGCCATTATTAAGCATGTTCCCTTAATCTTGTAAACAACTAGATAATAAAATTTAACTGGCTAGGTAAGATTGAGGTTACTACTGGGAGAAATTTTTTCAAAGTTTTTAATGAAAAGAAACTGACTTTCCCAGTTTATGAATTATCAGCTCTTAGTCCTATCAATAGAAACAAACCGGGAAAGTGGGTCCTCATATCTATAGACAAAGTCCTATGAGTGTGCCATTGCTATCTCATTACAGTTACCTCAATACAGTAGAATTTGACTTCAAACTTCCAGGCAAACTGCATGCACTTTTGTTATGGGTGAAAACATATTCTGTCAATTAGTTGTTACTCTTTTTGTTGTGTTTCTGTTTTCTTTTCCAAAACAGGGTTTTATTATGTAACAACACTGGCTGTCCTGGAACCCTCTTTGTAGACCAAGCTGCCTCGAACTAGATCCTGTCTTCCATGTTCTGGGATTAAAGGTATGAACCACTATGAGTTTTGAGACCATGCATCTATGATATCTACAACAGTAGGTAGTGATGGGTAGAAAATGGTAATATACATTAATCTTCAGGATTTCAAAAAAGAAAACCACTTTTGTTATTATAAGTGAAATTTGATTTGATTTAAAATTTTTGTTTGATTGTTTGTTGAGAAAGAGTTTCTCTGTAGTTTTGGTGGCTGTCCTGGAACTAGCTCTTATAAACCAGGCTGGTCTTAAACTCACAGACATCCACCTGCCTCTACCTCCCGAGTGCTGGAATTAAAGGATTGCACCATCACCACCAGGCAAAATTTTATTATAGTACATTTGTCTACTTTCTGTGTAAGTATGCCTGTGTGAAGATACATTCCTGGCACAGCATTCTTGTGGAAATCACACCACAATTTGAATAAGTCACTTGCTTATACCATATGAGACCTGGGGATTTATTTCAGGTCCTCAGGCCTAGTGTCAATTGTCCTGAACCATTGATCTACTTCATTGGCTCCAAACTCTCTTCAAATGGTGAAAAATCATTTCAGGCTACAATGAGATGAATTTCATGAGCTATGTCTCATAGGATTCCTTGTTGGGAAGTTTATTTTTTTTTTTTTTGGCAATCAGATTTGTTCTGCTTTAGAGGCAGCAGCACTATGAGTCATGCATTAACTCCTGTTGCGCAGCACCGATGAGATGTACTGCATAGTTCTGATTTGCACTCTGTTTTGAGTGTTTTGGAAATGAGATCACACATGGAGAGTAAATGATCAGTTAACCCTTAAACCAAGGTTTTCAACTGTTTCTATTGCATATGTTACTTTTCACCTTTAAAAAATTAGTCTTGATAGGGGTTCAAGAGCACGTTATAAAGACTTCTCATTATTCTATTTAGGGTTCATGATATTGATGTGAATATCAAGCCATGCGTTATAACAGTGTCCTTGTTTGATGTCTTTCTTTTGCTGCTTGAGATAGAACTTAACTTCTTACAGCTGTAGGCGAGAGCTTTCTCCCTGAGCTGTACTCCAGCCGCACAAGAGTATATCTACTTTCCTTGATTGAAAAAGTAAACAATTGCTGAGCATCTGCAGACCTTAGAAGTCTTCTTATTGCAGTACCTTCTTTGGTCTAACAGCAAGCCACAATGTAATACTATCATTCTTTCAGAGACTAGAAACTGGAGGCATAGAAAAGGCACACATTAGGTAAACCAGATCCAACACAGACAAATATCTTAAACACCTTCTCTTTTCTTATCTCTGTTCTCTCTTATTCTCCTCTGCCAGAACACAGCAATAGAATTTTCTAGCACTCTCAAAGTTATTCCGTAAATATTGTTATACTTAAACTTCACAGCACCCAGGATGAGGATATTTTATGAGTGAGCTGAATGGCCATTTACTGAGGAACTGATGTACTAAACACAATTAGAAGAACAAGCCACCGTTTCAAGTGTAGTTCCTGAAATAATTCTATTGATTTCTACCTACAAAAAAAATCACTTAAATATGTTCTTTATGTTTTCATAGTTCAAATGTCATATACCACACCCCACAGTTTTCAGTACCACGTGTTTAGATAGATGTGTTTGCCTAGGAATATGTTCATCAACTAAATACTGAAATAGCAGTTATTTGGTGTGCACTAGTCTCCATTAAACTCAATTGCAGTTGGTTTGAAATATTCCAGGAGGCTGTGCAGAGAGATCCATAGCATGAGAGCCACCCAGTGGCCATTGTGACCTTGCTTCTACAGTTAGGAACAACTGGCCTCAAATGTAGGTGAAGTTCTGTCACAGATATAGAGGATTATATGAAACAAAAAGGAAGAAAACTGACTTTCTTCCAACAAACACCACGAAAGGATATTAGACTGAAAGAACCTGATAGGATGAAATGTCTATCAACATTATCAAATGGCAATAGAGAAATAAACCAATTGAAGTGATAAAATATGTATGTCACATTAGGTATCCTGTGACAAAGAGCCATTACATAAACCAAGTATCTAAGGCTATACACATCATGGTATATAATTCTGTACTAACTGGGTAGTTTTTTTACTGCAAATTTCACACTCTTTGTTACAAAAAATATCCAATAACAAAACTTTCCCATTTTTCCTTTGAACAAAGAACTCCATTTTCTTTCCTTAATTCTTTATTTCAGATTATCATATGTGTTTTTATTTAAGAATATGAGAAACAGTTATCAACAATTATAAAACTGTCATTGAATGTATATATATATATGTTTGAGTCATACATATTTCATTATATTATATATGCTTCATTTGTTGAAATAGGGGGCGGCTGGGGCTGAGTCCCCAGCACCCCAGCTGCCTGCTAGTTTAGCTTATGCCCCGAAATAATTACACAGAAACGGTATTCATTTAAACACTGCCTGGCCCGTTATCTGTAGCCTCTTATTGGCTAGCTCTTACATATCGATCTAACCCATTTCTAGTATCCCTGTAACACCACGAGGTGCGCTTACCAGGGAGGATCTTAACCTGCGTCTGGCTGGAGTGGGAGCATCATGGCGACTCTCTGACTCAGCTCCTTTCTCCCCCAATCCTGTTCTGTTTACTCCACCCATCTAAGGGTTGGCCTATCAAATGGGCCTAGGCAGTTTCTTTATTACTTAACCAATGAAATCAACAGATTGATATATGACACTCCCACATCACTTCCCCTTTTTCTGTTTAAACAAAAAAGAAAGGCTTTAACTTTAACAAAGCAAAATTACGTATAACAAAACAGTTATCAAACAACAAATGGTGCCCTAACGTGTGGACAGCTAAATCCACTGAAAGCCTGAGAAAGCTTGGGAAAGAATGGAATGAAGCATGTTTTCTTGGTAGCAGTGATTTCTCGGGTCTGCTCTGCTTGCTAGAAGCAAGCAAGCGCTCTCACTAAGAGAGGCTTTCTGACTCAGCTTCAGCTGCAAAACCCTGCAGCTCATTAAGAGGTCCTGCCACGAAACACTTAAATGTTGTTGACAAAAAGCTGAAACGCATGCTTTTCGGTTTTCAGCCTTAGCAGGAAAAAAGCTGCGCCGTTTAAAAATGCCGGCTTTCTGGGCTGTCCTGCCAGGGCAAACTCTGACTCTTACGCAGGCGGTTCGTGCGGTTTGCAAGCACAGGCTGCTGAAGCTCGCTTGCTGGCAGGGACCTTGAAATGCCATAGAGTTGTAAACATGGCTACAGCCAGTACCTCAGTCATGAGGCTGGAAAGCTAAGGAATGGGCTGGATCCAGCCATCAAAGCCACGGCTTTAGTCCTACTGATATTGCTTGGTAATTTAAAGGCTCGTGTGGTCAGAAAAAGAGAGATATACAATAAAGAGAGATTCAAAGACAAAGAAAATTTCTAAATGGTTTACATTGTGTTAAAAATATATGCAAGCTAAAAGTAAGTTCTTAAAAGTAAAAAATGAAAGGAAGAAAGTAATTGGGTGTGGTAGTACACACCTTTAATCCCAACACTTGGGAGGCAGAGGGAGATTGACCTCTGTGACTTCAAGGTGTGGTAGCATACACCTTTAATCCCGATGCCTGGGAGGCAGAGACAGGCAGATCTCTGAGAGTTCAAGGATAGCCTGGTCTACAGAGTTATTCCAGGACAAAGATACAGAGAATATAAAATAAAAGTAAAAATAAACGAAATAGAGGTTAAAATAAAGCGTACAAAGATGGAAAATACACAGAGAATCTTGATACTGTATGCTATTATGCTCTCTTTGAATTGTTTAAATGCTGAGGAAGGAGCAACAGCTGCTAAAAGATATTTGTTTATAAATGCTGCTGAACTAATCCAACATAGATTTGAAAATGCCTTGACTTTGAAATTTGGATCTAAGGATATGATACTTTGGAAAGGAGTTTCTTCTTTTGTTTTCACAGAGGATGAGACCCTGTTCATTTCTTCTATTCCAATTTGGTATGATACACCACGCCCTCCTGAAAGGTTGCTGTGAACATCCTCAAAAATTTACTTCACTCAACTGCCAACTGAGATGAATCTAGCACACAGGTTATACCATGAAAGACCTAATTAACGACGCCCCCATTCAGCAGGAAGCAGTTTGGAGAGAAAAAACTGCGCCCATGTTCCCAAAATATTGTTTATAAATGTTCCTTTACATTTAAAGGGGGATATGATAGAGATATGAATAATTTGCACTGATATGGATTTTGGTTTTAATGATTTATATGTGTTTTTGATCTTGATTAAGGTATTGTGATTATGTAGTTCACTTAAGAATATAATGTATATAGGTTGTTAATGGATAATCAATAATAGTCAAGCTTGTAGTCATGTTAGTTAAGATTTTCTAGATGTACATAGATATATTTTAGATAGGCATTCTTCATATCTTTCAAGGATTATAGAATATGGCATTTTAAATGTTTTAATGACTTAGGACTTTTCATGACAATGAGACACTCTGCTCCTGGCAGTACCAATCTACGTCAAGAAGAAGATGGGCATCAAAGAGGATCCTTATGGAGTTTGATAGCCATTTGGGCAAGAAAACTGCTCTTGCCTGGACTATTACGTAAACTGGACACAGAGAACCCGCAGAGAGAGGACTACTGAACTTGCCTAAAGGTGAGATGATCTTTCGGGGTTCCTGATTCATGAAGGAGTCTGCGAGACATTCTGCAGGACAAGCAGATAGTGACTGCCTTTGAAATTTCCTGCTTTGTGGAAATGACTGCTGGAAACTATGGGCCTGTAGGCCGAAGATGGATGCCCCAACGGTACAGATGAACTTTGGGTGACTGTCCAGGCAGCAAGATGTCTATGTCATTTCTAGAGTTTAAAACTTGCTTTTTTCTTGTTTGCTTAGGTAATATTGTATCTTTCTGGAGTCTTTGATGGAGTTAAGAATAGTTAGTTATAGTTATACTTTTCCTTAGTTATGATAAAGATTATTGTAATTTTTACTTGATAACTGTTTTGTTATACGTAATTTTGCTTTGTTAAAGTTAAAGCCTTTCTTTTTTGTTTAAACAGAAAAAGGGGAAGTGATGTGGGAGTGTCATATATCAATCTGTTGATTTCATTGGTTAAGTAATAAAGGAACTGCTTGGCCCTCATAGGTTAAAACATAGGTGGGAGGAATAAACAGAATAGCATACTGGGAGGAAGAGGAAGTGAGCTCAGACTCGACAGCTCTGCTCTCTGGAGCAGAGAAGCCATGCTCCAGTCTCCCAGACAGATGTGAGCGATGAAGCTCCAATCCAAGATGGACGTAGGCTAGAATCTTCCCGGTAAGCGCACCTTGGGGTGCTACGCAGATGATTAGAAATGGGCTAAATTAATATGAGAGAATTAGCCTAGAAGAGGCTAGATATCATGGGCCAAGCAGTATTTAAATGAATACAGTTTGTGTGTTGTTATTTCGGGCATAAGCTAGGCTAGCAGGCGGCCGGGGTGTTTGGGGACGCAGCCCCGGCCGCTCCTTATTTCAACATTCATTAACTGTGATTAATGCTGCAGCACCAAAGATTATTTACTCTCCAGAAACATGTGCTCTATCCATCAGAATCTCCTTTGTAGAGATGGAAACAATTGGCTTAATCTTACAGTATTTAGAAGACAAATGCATCAATCAGCAGATGTTAAGTATGAAAAAGGAACGATCAAATAAATTGGGCATAAAGTTAGTAGTTGGAACAGTTATAATGAGAGTTTCCATACACTCGGTAAGTCCAAACTGCAGATCATAGAGGTGAAGCTGTAGATAGAAGCATCACCTGGGCTTCCATGGATCACAATGACCTGTCCGTGAGAACGCGGTGACAGACAGCCACAATGAAAACCCAGGAAAGATTACCGATTCTCAGCAGTTTACTTTCCTTGGTTGATTGAGAGAAAACAACACAGAGCTGGACTCTTTTTTTTCCAGGAGCAGGAGGGGAAAATCACAATCTCTGCCAAAGCTGTGGTACTCAAGTCCATATTTAATAAATGTGTGAGGTGTTTGATGAGTGCTTTGAATAACTCTGCAAATGCTTTCAAAAATAACCAGAAATTTGTCCTTTCAGGTCATTCATGTTTTGCAAATGATTAAGGACATTCAGCATGATTTCTGTTTGACCCTGTGATATGTTTTCTAAGGCATTCCTTATTTGGCAGTGTTCAATTTTACTTAGCTCTGTATTAGTAATCAGGAATGAATATAGTGTCTTCAAATATGGAAATATGGGTATACTTTACTAATTCCAAAGTATTTCTTGAAAAATACCTAATATTCCATTTCAGCATCATCTGTAATTATTAGACATTTCTAAGAAAGCTAATATTTAAATATAATATTCATAGTTCTTTTTTAAAAAAAATCACTACATTAGTGTGTGTGCATGTGTGTCTGTGTGTCTCTGTGTGTTTATCAATGTGTAGTTTCCCTTTTGAAGTATGCAGAGAAGGAATGAAGTCATAAGAATACAAAGGTTTACATTTTCCTAAGTAGTGAACTAATGGGCTAGTGGGTTCTCTCTCCAGTGAATCTCTTAGAAAAGCCTACTTGCTGCTTTTTCCTTTGGTTAACCCTGTTCCCAATGTGAGGCCATTTACTGTCTCTAGACACAGCAGGCAATCTTCATCCAAAAGACCCTAACCAGATGTGCACTTGCTACTCCTGCAGAATTGTGAATAAATCAAGCATTTACTCTGCGTAATGTATCCAGTCTTGGATATTGTTGGATATTATTTCATAATCATGAACAGAACATGAGACCAATTTTAGATTTTAGCAAGAATGGTGACTGTTATATTAGTGTTGAATTACTTGTAATTACTCTATTTCCTTGTTTTTGGAGTTAGCTGAAACTTGTTTGTATCAAGACTACCTTTGAAGATAATGAGGAACTACACACTACTCAATGAATTCATCCTACTGGGAATACCACACACACAAGGACTGGAGACTCTACTCTTTCTTGTGTTTTTATTCATCTACTTCTTCACCTTGCTTGGAAATTCACTCATTTTCACAGCAATTGTTTCTTCATCTACCCTTCACACTCCCATGTATTTCTTTCTAGGACTTTTATCCATTTTTGATATGCTCTTCCCATCAGTAACCTGCCCCAAGATGCTACTTTATCTCTCTGGTCAGAGCCCAGCCATCTCTTACAAAGGCTGTGCTGCCCAGCTGTTCTTCTATCACCTCCTGGGTTCTACTGAAGGTTGCCTCTATTCTGTGATGGCTTATGATCGCTATGTTGCCATCTGTCACCCACTGAGATACATGCTCATCATGAAACCTGGAGTGTGTGTGAGTTTGGTAACAATAGCTTGTTCAGTGGGGTTTCTTCATGCCACCATCCTGACCTCTTTTACCTTTCAATTAGTCTACTGTGCATCTAATCAAGTGGGCTATTTCTTCTGTGACCTTCCTGCAGTTTTGCCTTTGGCTTGCTCTGATAGCAGACTGGCTCAGAAGGTGGGTTCCATTAATGTTGGCTTTCTGGCTCTGATTCTTCTTTTCAGTGTTTGTGTCTCTTATGCACACATTGGAATTGCTATTCTGAGAATCCGTTCAGCAGAGGGCAGGCAGAAAGCATTCTCCACCTGTAGTGCCCACCTCACTGCCATCCTCTGTGCCTATGGACCAGTCATCATCATCTACCTGCAGCGCACACCAAACCCCCTGCTTGGTGCTGTGGTGCAAATATTAAATAATATTGTCTCACCCATGCTGAACTCCTTAATCTATTCACTGAGGAACAAGGAAGTGAAGAGGTCCTTGAAGAGAGTTTTCCAGAATGTGTCGCTTTGTGTTCAGAAACAAATTTGGACATAATAATGGTATTTCAAACTCTCTTTCTTAGATTTCTCCAGAAGCAAATGGGGATAAAGATAGAGACCCACAGTCAAACCTTATGCTGAGAGTGAAAGATTTAAAATACTCAGCCCTAGGCAGAATGTCTCTATCAAATCTTTTCCTTTAAAGTCAGGGAACCCCAAGAAACAAGAGACAAAATGAATGTTAAGAGCCATAGGAAATGAACAATACCAAGGCAACAAGAACCTCTAAATTAGCATGATCAAAGCTTCTTTGAACTCACAGAGAATGAAGCACCAAGCACAGCGTCAAGATGGGTTTGCACCAGGTCTTTTGTATATAGTATGGTATCCATTTTATTCTTTTTTTGGAATTCCTAAGTGTGTGAACCAGTGGGCCTCTGTTTCTTTAGTCTTGTCTTTGGTTCTTTTCCTTGTGTTTGTATGTTTTGTCTAATTCCAAAGTGCTAGTTGTTGTTTTATTGTAATCCATTTTATACTATTACTAAGTAAGTTAGTAGTATAAGGTCAAACAGTCTGCCCCAAATTACATTAAATTCCCTGTAAATTTAAATTAAATTTGTCTTTTAGATTAATTTCTGTTTTGATACAATACATTAATTGTATTTTCACTCCTGATTATAAACCTGTTAAAGAAAATAATTATCAAACATGTAGAGATGTCAAAGGACAGCAAAATCTCCAAAAAGCATTCTCTTCCTGTAAAGCTTTGCCCCTACTATACATGTTCAATTCCTTGACTTTAAATAAGGAAATGAATAAATAAACACACAAGAGAATATCTGAATATGTTGGTATGCCCATAACACTATGTTCTTCTGACTCTACAATCCCTGACTCTTCCTAAGTAACACTATAGTCAACTCCACAGGTAGCTAGCTAGTCCTCCTAAGTAACTCTATAGCCAACTATAGAGGTAACTAGACCTGACCTCTGAGCAAGAAATTCAAGGGGGGGGGGTCACAATCCCAGAGAACCTAGACAACAAAGGAGACCCTAAGAGAAACATAAATGGATCCACAAAGGAGGGACAAAAAGATAAGAGCTCCTGAGTAAATTGGGAGTATGGGCATCATGGAACAGAATAGAAGGAGAGAGAGGAGGAAGCAAGGGGAGAAGGGGAAAATGTAGAGCTCAATAAAAAATAATATAAAAAAAAGAAATCCAGGGTCTTAGTGAACAACAAGGAGATTTCCTCTATCCTCAACCCACACATATCTCCTGGTTGAAGATTGGAGACAGCTGTGACCTTATTGATCCCTTCCCAGTGTCAAATCAATCTCACTTCACACTCCTGCTCTTCTTAGAATGGCATTGCTCTCCTTCTCTGGTCCCACACACTTCAGTTCCCCTATTTCACAAGAATAATGCAAGATGTTTATAAGACATGATACTTATAAGGCATCTCTGTGATGCCCTCTTCATGACTATCATCTCTATACTTATATACACCAGTCATTTAAAACATACCTTTACCATTTCCATGCCAGAGTTCTCAGCATTAGAAACCTCAAATAACATATAGACTCTCATATGGATTAACATTATGGCTCTCAAATGCTCACCTAGTTAGCAAAGATACTCTTGGTCCTAATTGCCAGCCTCTCCTGGAGCTGCCCTTCATGTGTTCTGCGGTGGGGTTTTACACAATTCATCACCTTGCCAGATAATATTAATGAATTGTTCAGAAAACAACTGATAATAAGTGCTGCAAACAGGTCTTGGATGTACACCGACCTCACTGCTAACTCTATTTTAACGCCTGTAGTAAAAGAAGTTAGTATCTGGTCCCTGCAACCATCTATTCATGGTTGAACCTGGTCGGGGCCCAAGTTCAAAGCCTCCTTTCTTCATACTGTGTTTCAAGCTTTATGCTGTCACAACCAGGAAAAATAGGTTTTTTATTTTCTTCTTCATTTTTGTTTTATATTCAGAGCTTGGTGATGCTGTTCCAACCTAGAGCACAATTGGTGTTTTCAGAGCAAGGCTGTTTAAGATTTCATCCTAGTTTTGTCATTTTTAAAATCAATTCCTCCATTATAATGTCATCTCAACTCTGAAACTTAATGCCTCTGGAATAAAACTATTTTGAGGAGGGAGGACAGCCTTTGGGCTTTCCACAAATGGCACCAGTATTATAATGGTGGCTTTTAGGAGTTTTCAGTTAGCCACAGCAGAAGTGATCAGTATCTCTTTGCTGGCCTTCTCTAGGGGCAAGCATTTGCTCTGGTGGGTTCCCCAGTGGTTTCTTCATGAACTATCCAGATACCACTGATTCAGTGAATTCCAGATTTCCAGCTAAGAAAATCCATTACTGTACTTCCATGTTTTACCAAAAAAAAAAAAGTTTTCAAATGACAATCAGTTTAGTATCTAGATATTTCTGTAGCTGTTCCTTATCAAGAATCTATAGTAGTAGGAATATCCCAGAAAGGCTTATAATGTTCCAAGATGGTACATAGGGCAACATGCTCAAGCTGTGGTGGCATGCACTGGGATACTGGAGAAGAAAAAACTAGGGTTGAGAAATAAGATTTGGTACCTTTATTTCATTAGGTCTATGTACTGCATCTCACTAGAGATCGCCATTGGATGTCTTTTCCCTGAGTATGTAAATTTAGTGGCAAAATTCCATCTTTGAACTACAATAGATAGATTGTGCTGAAATACAAATGCTCCTCATCCCATGCCAAATACAGTGAAGATGATGTTAACCAAATCAGCATTGATGCAGTTCCTGACTGAGTTCCACAAGCATCATTTGGTAGTGATTTGCCAAGGACCACTTTGGGAGTATTTCCACGTGCATTGCCTGTCCACATTCATCTGATTAAAATTGTATACCATATTATGCTTCTGGAACTAGACACGATCCTATTCTCACTCCTTTTGTACAGTGGTTATGTACCTAGTCATAGCCATGTCACCCAGGTACTTTAGCATATCTCCACAATCTTGGAATACTGGTAATCACTAACCCAGCTCCTAGGTTACAGATGCAGTTTCAAGAAGTCATAGGAGCTCCCACTCCTGCATCTCACTGCCTGCCCTATCTCTGATGTTGCTCTCTTGAACACATATCTTAGATAGTCCAGCAGTTGCCCCATCATACTATTTAAGGTAAATCTTCTCATCCACTGTGGAAATATGTGGAGACTGAAAAATGCAGGCCCATTTCGGAAACACCTTGTCCAACAGTCAGAGAGTTTGGAGACTGACAGGCATAATTGTACCCCATAACTCAGGAAGTGGTTGCCTGGCTCTTTTGAAATTAAGATAGCTTAATGCCACCCTGAAGGTGGTCAGGATATACAAATGTTCCTCTGCTCTTTTCTTTAGTAATTGTGAGGTCACCTAGGGGAGGGCTGTCTTCAGCTACAGTGACCTAGAGCACCTTTGCTACCTAGACAACAGAATGCTAATGAGCTGATTGGAGTTGACTGTGTGAGCTACCCTTTGTATCATGTTAATAAAGTCTTTTGTTACTTTCTCCCCCAGTTTACATTGAGTAAAAAAGCAGTGGAAAATTAAACATGGTTGAATTTCAGGATATCAGTCACTGGAATGCCCTCCTAATACTTTCTCTGTTTTCTGTCTTATTATTTTTTATGTGTCTTCATATTCTTTACTTATATTTCTTTAATTTCCATGCCACTACCCTGGTAAGAAGTATTTTTATTGAGGCCAGTCCTCCACAGAAATATTCCAATTTTCAGTTCTTAGCTTCTTCAGCCGGTTCTCCCTATAAACTTTACTGTCTTACAAGACCATAAATGAAATTCATTTACTATTTTTTTTTTCAGAATTCGAGGAGCAAGAAGGAGATGTGTCTATTGGGACACACACATGTTTTCCTGATATTATTTTCATCTGCAATTTTGAGTTATACATTTATCCTTGACTCCAGATCTGCGAGGTTAATAAATGTCTTCCCTTTATAATTATATCCAATCCCTGAAATTTTTATAGCAATGAAAAATGGATAAGGACACTCTTCAAATTATAATTGATTGCATATTTTAGACTGCTTCTCATCAAGTTGCTCATGAAAAACTTGACTATCATCGTCACTCAAGCAGGACTAAATTTGTAGTCCTCCTCCCTCAGACTGCCAAGAAAGTGAAAACAGTGGCTCTGATATTCAGGCCCAACTCTAAATTCTTTAAGGATGTTGGGTTCCTTTCCATCATGCACAGTGTACATGCCAATACCTCTGCCAGAAAATTGCTTTGTCCTTACCGACACTGTCTGCTGGTTCACACTGCAGGTCCCAGCTAAGAGAATGTTTTCTGACAGGATTCTCCCACCTTCAGAGAACCCCACTATTGCTGCCTGGGAGCCCAGCCTCCGAACAGCATAGGGCTCAAAGAGAAAATCCACAGAATCAGTGCATATTAAACCTTTTTTAACCGAGGGAGTAAAGAACAAAGATAGTCACACACTCTCTTGATGGTTTCCTTCAGACCTTTTCTTTATTCTTCTTTTGTATTCTCCATTTTTTATTTTCCTGGTGATTTTCATCTCTCATTGTTGATGTTTTCCTTCTAACTAACTCTATGTTTATTCCTGATGCTTTCCTTCTAGTTCCTTTTGACTTTCTCATTCTTGATGTTTTCCTTCTAACTCTCTCATTCCTCATGTTTTCCTTCTAATTCATTGTAACTCTCTCATTCTTGATGTTTTACTTCTAGCCTATTTTAACTCTATCTTTATTCTTACCCTGACAGCTTATATACCTCAACAAAATTTTTCAGTCAATATAAAAGTTACAATGTGGTTACATTCTGTTTTTCAAGTGAATAATTGCAATGAATACAAAACAAACAGTAAAAAACAGCCTGACACCAGAGAAAGAGCAACAGTGAATGCACAAAGGCACAGCAGAAGCCAAAGACATTAAGGGGTCGGTGGTCTAGGGCCTTGTCTGTGTGATATTGACCCATCAGAGACTTTCCTCCTGGTGGTCTGACACCCTGAACTTCAGTTACCTCTTGCTGTTCCTCTAACATGGCCGCCACATCCTTCCTTACCATATATGTCAGTATTTAACAAATATGAATTGCTATCTTTTAAAATCTTTGGTCACAGACTAGGTATGTGAGAAAAGTATTTGAGGTTTCAAGTGAACATTCTTGAACATTATTAGTCCATAAAAGTGTTCACAAAAGATACTGAAATACTCCCCCCAACAACACAATTAAACCAAAAAGTTAATGAGATGCTTTCCCATTTGGGATTAATACCCAAAGGAAGATCACAATTATTTAAAATCTCTTGTGTTATGAATTATTGCAGTTCCTGAAACCAAACAGGAAACTGCTACCAGGGAGCTGAAACACAGTTAGATGTGCAGCATTCTACTCAAAAGTGATTAAAATGAGGAGAAATTCTCAATTTCAAATTACAGATTGAAGGATGGTGAGATTCCTTTCTTCTGCAGCAGGTACATAGAAAAAACAGCACTCAATAACACCATCCGTCATATTAGGCTTTCTATTGACTCAGTAAGTGTTCAATGTCTCCTTCGCCTTTATCAGAGTGCTCAGTCTCTCAATCACTAGGGACATAATGTAGGGGAAGAGAGTAGAGTTTTGGGCAATAGATTTTATGAATTAATCTATATTATAAGGATTTCACTGTGTTGGAAAACTGAAAAATTATGAAAATATGTCAGAAAATTTCAAATCATGAATACTGGAAAGGAGTGTTTTCTATGTCCAGTCCTTCTTTTTAACTCAAATACAGTTCCAGAATTAGACTTTGCAACCTGAGGTAGTGACAACAGTAGCTTCTTTGTTCCACATGGAATGCCAAGGCCTTTCTGTAGGCAGTTTTTCTGTGTTGTTCCTTATGATTCAACAATCATGAATAGAGAGTCAAAGAAACTTGACATATGATGATACATTTTTATGTTTGGAGATGGACCTATGAAATTGGATGCACTTTCTTTGTTAAAAGCAGTAGAACTTCAGATCTTTTTAAATATCTGTGACTTCACTGGTTGCATTATAATCTGTGTGCATCCTGTTCTTTCCATTCAATTGGGTAGTAAGGTGCATTTGAGGTTTGCCTTCTGTGAAAATGTCACAAATGTCTTTTGAAAATATAAAGTGATTAATGTGGTTTGGAAGTGGGTCTCTTTCTCTCTCTCTCTCTCTCTGTTCCTCTCTCCATCATCCCTCTCTCTCTCTCTCTCTCTCTCTCTCTCTCTCTCTCTCTGAGTTCATATATGTACATTTGAGATGTATATTATGTGTGTAATAGTGAATGAAGAGATAATTACAGTAGACAAAACTCTGCTACTATTCACGACATACCTATGGAGCCTCCAGTCACTTACTACTTTCAATTTATCTTTATACAAGACACAGAATAAACCCATGTACAATCACAAATCTTCATTATTTGCTGGAGGAGAAAGAAAGCATTCATGATGCTGAGTAAGAAAAGATTAGTGTATTCCATTAAGGTTACAATTCAGTGATGTTCACACTTCAAACTTAAAATTGTGAGGTATATTCTTTGCTGTTGTCATTTTGTCATAAATGCTGTAGATTCTGATCCTCATTCGCCTCAGTCCTGGAAGCTACTTACTGATGTGATTGTAAAGCGACAAGGTCTCACTCATTAAATTTGTTAACTGACACTTTCAATC
>JABTXL010000888.1:10931304-10946074 GCA_025134845.1 Neodon shergylaensis | reverse complement strand
TCTCCTTCTCCTTCTCCTTCTCCTTCTCCTTCTCCTTCTCCTTCTCCTTCTTCTTCTTCTAACCTGATAGGATCAGGGGAAGCTGTTTGTTCTTGCTGGCTGCCTGGCTAGCTTAGTCCTGAAATAACCACACAGAAACTGTATTAGTTAAATCACTGCTTGGCCAATTAGTTCTAGATTCTTAATAGCTAACTCTTAAATTTTAATTTAACCTATTTCTATTAATCTGTGTATAGCCATGAAGCTGTGGTTTACCAGGTAAAATTCCAAGTATCTGTCTCTGGTGGCTGATGGTGTTTCTCTCTGCCTTCCTTCACCCAGCATTCAGTCCAGTTTTCCCCACCTACATAAGTTCTGCCCTATCAACAGGCCAAGGGAATTTCTTTATTCATTAAAGGTAATCACAGCACACTGAGGGGACTCCCACATCACCCTACTTTTTTTTTCTTCAATGGTCTGTGTCTGAATCCACAATGTGCATGATATTTCAATTCTCATTAGCATGAAAGACTCCCCACCCCAAGACCCTAACAGCAACCTCTGTGCACACACCCAAGGACTGAGAATAAACAGGAAAGAGCAACAATTGAAAATGGGAGTAACTGATTCATTGTAGGATGTCTTCCGTTGGCATCCAGACATCTTTACCTTTCAGTTCATGTAGTCTGGGCCCTGTTTTGTGCACTCCAGCTGTGACCTTCCTGCAGTTTTGCCTTTGGTTTGCACTGATAGCAGACTGACACAGAAAGTGAGTTCTGTGAGTTCCATTAACTTTGGCTTTCTGTCTCTGATGCTTCTCTTCAGTGCTTGTGTCTCTTATGCACACATTGGGATTGCCATCCTGAGAATCCATTCAACAGAGGGCAGGCAACAAGCATTCTCCACCTGCAGTCACCTCACTGCCATCCTCTGTGCCTATGGACCTGTCATCATTATCTACCTACAGCACACAGCAAACCCCCTGCTTGGTGCTGAGGTGCAAATATTAAACAATATTGTCTCACCCATGCTGAACTCATTAATCTATTCACTTTAGCCCATTAGCTCACATTTTGTATTAGCTCTTATAACTTATATTAACCCATTTTCTTATCTGTGTTAGCCACATGGCTCAGTATTTCTTCCAGCAGGGCAGCTCAAATCCTGCTTCTTCGGTATCTGGACAGGACTGTGGAGGGAGCTTCCTTCTTCCCAGAATACTTCTGTTACCATTGCCCCACCTCAACTTCTTGTCTGGTCATCCACCTATACTTCCTGCCTGGATACTGGCCAACCAGCATTTATTTAAAACATAATTCACAGAATATAGACAATTCTCCCACACCAATCTTTAGTGTCCAAATATTTCTACAGCATAGCTGTCAGGTAAGAGCTCCTAATATTTCAAAAGGGCAGCAATCTCAAGCTGTGGCAGACTGCACTTGGATACTGGAGAAGAAAGAATGAGAGCTAAGAATTTTAAGTTTTGATATAGGTATTTCATTATATATATGGATTGCATTCCATGGGAGATCACCATTAAATGTCTTTTCTCTTAGTGTGATTTTTTTTTACTCTCTCTACTCTATCTTTGAATTAGAACAGATAGAATTTTGGTGAAACTCAAAGCTACCTCATCCCGTGTCAAAGGCAATGAGGATGATGCCAACCACATCATAATTGATGCAGTTCCTGGCAGAATGCCACTTACATCATTTGAAATTGATTTGCCAAGGACCACTTCTTCTGGGAGTGTTTCCAAGCGTATTGCCTCTCCACAATCATCTGGTTAAAACTGAGTACCACATTATGCTCTGGAACTAGACAAGATCCTTTCCACACGCCTTTGGAATGCTGGTCATGTACTTAGTCATAACCATATCACCCAGGTACTTCTGGCAGATCTCTACAATCATGAAATATTGGCATTTCTGACCCTAGGTTACAGATGCAGTTCCAAGAAGTTTTAGCAGTTCCCACTCCTGTGTCTCACTGTCTGCTTTATCTCTGATGTTGCCCTCATGAATACATCCCTTAGCCCATCAGTTTCCCAACTTATCCTTTAACGGAAAACCTTCCCATCTACTGTGGAAATGTCCTAAATATCAGCTGTTCTTATCCAGCTAATTCTCCCTCTGAGCCTTGTTGTCTTACTTCATGTCTAATAGGACTACAAATAAAAATAATTTCCCTTTTTTTTTCAGAATAAGAAGAGCAAGAAGGAGGTTGTTTATTGGGGTCACACACATTTTCCTGTTATTCTTTTCATCTGTAACTTTTTAATTATACATTATTCTGACCTCCAGAACTGCGAGCTAAGTAAATGTCTGCACTTTATACCATAGTTGGTGGCTGTAAACTTTGTATAGCAGTGAAAAATGGATAGAGACGTCAAAATACTCCCGACAAACACGGCACAATTAAGCCAAGGAGTTAATGAGACGATTTCTCCATAAGACTCCTTCCTCTTGGGATTAATACCCAAAGGAAGATCACAATTATTTAAAATTTCTTGTGTTGTGAATTATTGCAGTTCCTGGAAACAAACAGGAAATTGCTGCCCGGGAGCTGAAGCACACTTAGATGTGCAGCATTCTACTAGAAACTGAAAAAATGAGGAGGAATAATTATCAGTTCCAACTTACAGACTGAATCATAGTGAGACTCCTTTCTTCTGCTGCAGGTACAGAGGGAAACAACACTCAATAACAACATCCATCATATTAGGCTTTCTATTGGCTCAGTAAGTGCTCAATGTCTCCTTCACCTTTATCAGAGTGCTCAGTCTCTCAGTCACTAGGGATATAATATGGGGGAAGAGGGCAGATTTATAGGCAATAGATTTTATGAGCTAATCTGTAATTTTTTTTTGTTTTTTTGAGACAGGGTTTCTCTGTAGCTTTGGAGCCTGTCCTGGAACTAGCTCTTGTAGACCAGGTTGGCCTCGAACTCACAAAGATCCACCTGCCTCTGTCTCCTGAGTGCTGGGATTATAGGCATGTGCCACCACCGCCTGGCTGCTAATCTGTAATTTAAAGATAATACTGTACTGGAAAACTGAAAGAAATATATAAAAATATGTCAGAAAATTTCAAAATATAACAACTGGAAAGGAGTGTTTTCTATGCCCACCCCTTCTGTTTAACTCAAATATGGTTCCAGAGTTAGACTTTGCAGCCTGAGGTAGTGGCAACAGTAGCTTCTTTGTTCTACATGGAATGCCAAGGCCTTTCTGTAGGCAGTTTTTCTGTGTTATTTCTTATGATTCAATAATCTTGAAGAGAGTTAAAGTGAGTTGGCAGATGATGATACATGCTTATGTTCAGAGATGAACCTATAAAACTAGATGCACCTTTCTTGGTGAAAAGCAGTAGAACTTCATACCATTTAAAATATCTGTGACTTCACTCTCTGCGCTATAATCTTTCCTTCCATACACTTGGACAATAATACACTTATTAGGTGACATTTTTGAACTCCACCTACTTAGTTTACCTCTTGTGACATATGTTAACAAATATCTTTTAACAATGGAACATAATAGGAAATGAGAGGTTTGGACTAAAGTGTGTGTATTTGCATGTGTCTGTTAGACTGTGTGTTTGTCTGTGTTCACGTATATACTTGTAAGATGTATAGTATGTATCTAAGAAAGAGAATGAGGCAAAGTTCTGCTATTATACAAGAAGCTAGACCTATGGAGACTTCAGTCACTATACTATTCTAATCTTTTCTTCATACAATCCTTAGAATTAGACCATGTAAAATCACAAATCCTCAGTTTTCACAAGAAGAACAAGCAAACATTTATACTTCTGTGTAAGAGAAATGTAGTGCGTTCATTCAGCTTGCGGATTCAGTAATATTCAGACTTCAAGTTTAAAATCTTGAAGTATATTCTTTTTGCTGTAATTTTTTCATAAATACTGTGTAGGCTCTGGTTCTCATTACTCTTCATCCCAGATCCTGTGTGCAATGTGATTGAAAGCATAACTTTTCATTAACTAAAATTTTCTTAGAAAAATTTAAAACTATGCATAATGCATCTTGATTTTGTTCACTCCACACTCTTTTTTGTCCCTCTTCCACCCTTGCCTTTCCACTATCATCCCGACAAGAGCAATTCTAGGGTGCATTTCTTCATTTTGGAATTATCATGAACATCTGTAATGATGGAATAGGATCATTTATATGAATACAAGAAGAGAATGGACCAGTATTGGAATCTACTTTCTGGGTGAGAATGTTAAGATACCATCTGCAATTGCTCTAAGAGTTACTTTTGGAATGACATTGTTAGAAACACAACCTGCAATTCCGTGCCCAGCTGACAAAATATACCCCATCATTGGGAGAGGCAGTTCTGTCTAGAATATATCTCTGTAAATACCATTGACTTTTTAACTCCCACCCTAATGATTTAAAATCATCTAAACCCATATGTGTGTGTGTATAGTAAAATTTTTATTTTATAAAAAATATATATAATTTTACCAAAAATTTCCTCCCACAATTTCCCAGGATTTGATTCGTCTATAAACATGACAAACCACACTGTGGTGACAGAATTCACCTTGCTGGGCATCCCTGAGACAGCAGGCCTAGAGAAGGTCCTGCTCCTCCTATTCTCAGCCCTGTATGCCTTTGCCCTCCTTGGAAACTTCCTCATCCTTACTGCGGTCATATCCTCCCAGCGACTCCACACTCCCATGTACTTTTTCTTGGGAAACCTCTCCATCTTTGACTTGGGTTTCTGTTCCACTACAGCTCCAAAGATGTTGTCATATCTTTCAGGCCAGGGTCGAGGAATCTCTTTCCAGGGCTGTGTTGTACAACTCTTTTTCTATCACTGTCTGGGTTGCACAGAGTGCTTCCTGTACACAGTGATGGCCTATGACCGCTTTGTTGCCATATGCTATCCTCTGAGATACACAGTCATCATGAACCACAGAGTGTGCTGTGTCTTGGCCACAGGGACCTGGATGAGTGGCTGTGTGCACGCCATTATCTTAACTTCCCTTACTTTCCAATTGCCCTACTGTGGACCCAGTGAGGTGGGTTATTACTTCTGTGACATGCCTGCCGTGTTACTGCTGGCCTGTGAGGACCCTTCTCTAGCACAGCGGGTAGGTTTTACAAATGTTGGTCTTTTATCTCTTATTTGTTTTTTCCTAATACTTGTGTCCTACACTCGAATTGGGATCTCCATCTCAAAAATCCGCTCCACAGAAGGAAGGCAGAGAGCGTTTTCCACTTGCAGTGCCCACCTCACTGCCATCATCTGTGCTTATGGACCAGTCATCGTCATCTACCTACAGCCCAATCCCAGTCCACTGCTTGGTGCAATAATTCAAATTTTAAACAATCTTGTGACACCCACACTCAACCCACTAATCTACAGCCTGAGGAATAAGGACGTGAAAGCAGCCCTGAGGAACATATTTCTTAAGAGAAATCTCAGTCTGGAAAATAAATAAAAATGTCCAAATCTTTGCTTAACAATGTTTGAATCACAATTTCATAGGTCAGGTTTGCCTCAACAACTTATTTCTCAAGATAAATTGACATCTATCGCTTCCAAGGCATTTTAAAATGAAATGTACATTACATCAATTTACCACATTCTTCATTGTTTGAAGACACATATTTATTTTATATTTCCTTATATTTTATAATGAAACATAAGTGACAAAGTGTCTTAGAAAATCCTGTGTTGATTTTTATGTTCTGTGAATTTTCTCCAAGCACTCCTCTTGTCCCAAGTATTTGTTAGTCATCTAATCCTTTAAAGGATTAAGAGACACACTTACTCTCTCAAATAGACTAAAGCAGAATTTCATATATTTTCCAAAAAAGAGAAGGTAAGTTCAATTTTCTACCAGAAATTCATAAATTCAAACTAATTTAAGTTATATTTGTGGTGAACTCTTCCAAGCATATAATATTATGTGATTTCATATTTGCTTCTTGTGCACATCTTCTTACTGAACTTAATCCTGTTTCTTGTTCTGTAATTTTACCCCTCAAAAGGCACAGATGTGAATTATTTCTCAATGGGTAGTCAATAAATCTCCTTTGTTGTTTTAAGCATTGCTTAAATCAGACAAAATAGCAATTAAATTGAACTACATTTATGCATTTTATGTGTCTAAATCAGGTAGTCTTTGTAAACTTTCCAAGGGATAACATGTGTTTATTCTCTTTTTAAGTAATATCTAAAAGGCATTTACCTTTATCTAATCACTATGCTTCAAAATACCAAGAAATAAATAGAAAAGTTTCATTTGTAGAACCTCATTAAAGCTTGCTGCTGGCTTCAGGAATCTTCCCTGTGGTTGCCTGACAACAAACTGCTGTGTGATGTTATGCCAATAGAATAGGGGCATTAGCTGAGATGCTGTGGCGAGGAAGCAGGGTAAAATATTTTATTTATGCCGGGCGGTGGTGGCGCACGCCTTTAATCCCAGCACTCGGGAGGCAGAGGCAGGCGGATCTCTGGGAGTTCGAGGCCAGCCTGGTCTACAAGAGCTAGTGCCAGGACAGGCTCCAAAGCTACAGAGAAACCCTGTCTCGAAAAAACTAAAAAAAAAAAAAAAAAATTTTATTTATCATCAATCTTTATTTTCTATAAGACTAACCTTTTATTCTTTCAAGTCCCTCAGTAAATACTGAAGTTTATTTAGTTTTAGCAATCAGAGGAGAGGAAGCCAGCAGAAAGATGCCTAGCTAAAACCTCGGCATACATGATTTCTATGTTTTCTTCTCAGTTTCATAACGTTCCTTCAAGTGAAAGCAAATAAAACTTCAAGTTCATTTTTTCCAGGAAAGTTGAAATGCAGAGGACTTATGCTACCTTTTCCTGAATTTACATTAATAAATAAATAAGCAATGGTTAGAAGAGACTCTCAGACCAGCACAACTAGATGCTTCGGAGCCCCCCTAGGATGCAGCTTTCATGTCTCCTATCCAGGCTGAGATGGGCTTTTCTATGACGCAGCTGCCTTTAAGTCATTTCCGCTTCTCTAAGTGACTGTTCATGCATCCTACTCTTAGTCATCTCCATCAACTCATTAGATAGGCAAGTTTGCCTTCAGCTATCTTTTTGGACTACATTGAGTTATATTTCTCACTAATAATTCTCCATCGATTCCAGATGCTGTACAACATTAAGTGTCCACTGTGAAGTGAACCCTATTTTGTGTTACATGGTATGTAAGCACACAGTTCTGAATATATTCCTATTCACTGGCAAAGGAGTGAAATCAACCAACTATGGTTTCTTAATCACACTTTGTTACCTTCAAATAATGTTTGAGAAGGCTCCATTTAACTCCCCTATGTATTCTCCCAGGTAGTGTGTGTTTCTCTGGGGTATTGAGCTCTCCTCCATGAGACTTAGAGATAGTAAAATGGAAAACTGGTGGTTGGAGTTCCACAGTCATATTGACTATTGGTGTCTTTGGCCTGTTCCTTCACCTTCTTGGGCTCCAATTTCCTCCCTATCTTTTTTTGCGAAACAATACCTTCTTTATGTGGATACCGTAAGGATTTGGTGGTATCCATTAAGCCATTGAGCAGCATTTGTAATGATGATGCCTCACAGAACCGAAAATGTCATTTGGGAGATTTTTATGTAATCCCAATCATTCCCAGTTATGTTTTTAAATTAGTGATGATCTGAAAATGTTAAGCACTTAGCAAAATGTCTTCACCTGGTGGATATTGAAGAAATATTCTATATACTATTGAATTTTCATTAAATTACAGCAGTGTTAATTCAGCATATTAATTAACAATGATGTTCCAGGAATTAATCTCTGTTTTTTCAAAGATGTATACACCCTAAAATTATCCCAAAAGAAATGAACATAGGCTAATTAAACAGCTCAGAAAACAAATTGCTCAGAGCATTCAACTGAAAATAATTTTACCTGGGGGCCACTCTTAGATTTTGTCAAAAATTTAGTACTTTTACTATGAACAAATACTGTAAGAAGAACTAACAAATCAACCTCTCCATCACACCTGTAGTTAAAAATTACAGGTAAGAAAAAATTCCTGGGAAGAATACAGCAGCCAAATACCCCGACATCTGGAAAGACTTATTTCACCTACAATCAAAGTGGGCAGAACCTGGAGTTTTATGCAAACTGAAATGAGTTGTTTGAGGCGGGTAGGATTCTTCTTTGGGAACCCTAACATGGCACTTCTTGGGTAGCCCATGTTTGCCTGGAACAGTATTATATATTCTCAATAATATATAAAATTTTACTTATTTATTAATGTATGTAAATGTACGTAGATGCACATGTGCCACCTGGATGCATGTATGAAGAACTCCAACAGTAAGTGACTGTGACATCTGTGAGTGATGAAGTTTAGGAGTCACCAGAGCATCTGATTACACAAAATACCAGTGGTCTATTATGAGGTTAAGTGTATTTACCATAGTTCAATCACCATTGAGTTTTAGTATTAGACTAGAGAGAAAATGTGAAGAGTTAGCTGTAGTTACTGTGGAAACAGCAGTTATGATGAGCAGAATAATATTTGTGGGCAAATAATCATATCAAACTAGGAAATTTAAAGAGACTTGGTCAGGGAAAAAGGAATAAAAAGGAGAGGTCTGAGAAATCTGATTACAATGTTCTTTAGCATCCTGTGATTGAATGCATTCTGAAAATCATATTTCAAGTCTCATTATTAGTGACCACTTCCCCCAAATCTTCAACAAACATTCCCTGTGTGTACTCAGGGAGTGTGAGTCGGTAGAAAAGGACAACAAATGAAAATAACTCATCACCTCTCAGTGGGATCAAGGCATTTTATCACAAATGAGTTTTGAGAAATGTATCATATAACAGGATTATAATGCCACAACATAGATCTGTGTGTCATGGGCAAATTTCTCTCTCTAGGAAATTGCTCTCATTTTCCTCTCAAATATGTAGCTTTAATAATCAGCCTTACTAGGTCCCATTCTTATGTATTTATTTTTTTTCTACATGAGAAAAGCTTATAAAATATTACAAGGTATCATAAAACAATTAAAGGAGAATATTTAGGGATAGTAGTAAAAGTTCCCCTATGTGATCACATGACTCATCATTTATGAGAACACTGTTTCAAACATACCTCTGTATAAGAAATCATTCATATGGATATAAAAGTGAGATGTAGATTGATTTGATGTTTTGCTCTTTCTACCTGCGAAAGAAATGACATTTATGACTCAGGTTGAATTTCTGTCAAATTATTTACTTTTTCTTATTGTTTTTTCTTTTATTTCTGAAAAGGAAAAATTTAAATACTAATTTATGAACATGTATGTTTCTAACTAACATGTTTCTATGCATAAGAAATCTTTAATGTGTTCTAAGTTTTATTTTCTCAGAGTCAAATCAATACATATTTAGAAGGGGATAACAAAATAATGATAAATATTTCAGATTTCATACATCCCATTCTTTTCTTTTTTTGTTGTTGTTGTTTTTGTTTTTCAAGACAGGGTTTCTCTGTGGTTTTGGAGCCTGTCCTGGAGCTAGCTCTTGTAGACCAGGCTGGTCTCGAACTCACAGAGATCCGCCTGCCTCTACCTCCCAAGTGCTGGGATTAAAGGCATGCACCACCACTGCCCTGCTCATCCCATTATTTTCTATATTTATTTATTTATTATCTATTTTGTATCTCAACAGTTTCCCCTCCCTCCTGTCCTTCCAAGACCTACCCCTCCAACTGTGCTCTGCACCCCCTACCCACTCCTCCTCCCATGGACATCAACAAAACACAACAAGTTGAGTTGCAGTAAGACTAAGGTGCAGCATACACCTCCCCATGCATTAAGGCTGGCAATGCAACTCACTATGAGGAATAGGGTCCCAAAAGCCAACAAAAGAGTCAGAGATAGCTCCTCTTCCCACTATTATGAGTACCACAAGAATACAAAGCTACACAGCTGTCACGTTTTTGAAGAAGGCCTAGGTCAGTCCTTTGCAAGCTCTGTGGTTGTCAGCTCAGTCTCTGTGGGCTCCTGGGATCCCAGGTTAGTTGATTCTGTGGATATTCTTGTGATTTCCTTGACCTCTCTGGCTCCTGCAATCCTTCCACCCTCTTTCCAGCAGGATTACCAAGTTTGGCTGAATGATTGGCTATAGATATCTGCATCTGTTTCCATTAGTCATTGTATGAAGACTCTCTGTTGACAGTTGGGCCAGGAACTGATGTCAGCACATCCCATAGGCAGGACAGACTATAGGTCAGAGGTTATATAGCTGGGTTGGTTCCCCAAGCCATTTACTGGAAGTCTTACCTGGTCACAAAAGGTGGTCAGTTGGAAGCTACTTCTTCCCTGTTGCTGGGAGTCTTATCTGTGGTAATCCTTGCAAATTGCTGGGAGTTTGCCTTGCACCAGGGTTCTACCTGACTCTGAAATTCACCCCTTTCCTGTTGGCTCCTTCTGGGTTTTCCCCCTACACCTTCCCACCTGATCCCACATGTTCCGATTCCCATCTCCCTCTAGCCCACTCAGTAAATCCTATATAACAAGAACTCCAAGTCTTTGAAGAAAGAAATTGGAGGACATATCAGAAAAAGGAAAAATCTTTCATGCTCATGAATAGGTAGGATTAACAAAGAAAAATGACCATCTTATCAAAAGCAATCTATACATTTAATGCAATCCCCATTAAAATTCTAACACAATTCTTTATAGACCTTGAAAGAACAATACTCAACTTCATACAGAAAAACAAAATGCCCAGGATAGTTAAAACAATACTGTACAATAAAAAGACTTGTGGAGGTATCACCATTCATTATTTCAAGATCTACTACAGAGTTATAGTAATAAAAACTGCATGGTATTGGTATAAAAACAGATAGGTGGATTAATGTAATCAAATAAAAGACCCAGGTATAAATCTATACACCTATAAACACCTGATTTTCAACAAAGAATCCAAATTATACAAGGGAAAAAAAAGAAAGCATCTTCAGCATATGCTGGTCTAATTGAATGTAGATGAATATAAACAGATCCATATATATCACCCTACAGAAAACTCAAGTCCAGTTGAATCCATGACCTCAACATAAATCCAGATATGTTGAACTTGATAGAAGAGAGAGTGTGAAATAGCCTTGAACTCATCGACACAAGAGACAACTTCCTGACTAGAATACTAATAGTACAGACACTAAGATTAACAAATAATAATTGGGATCTCGGCAGTGGTGGCGCACGCCTTAATCCCAGCATTTGGGAGACAGAGGTAGGTGGATCTCTGTGAGTTTAAGGGCAGTGTGGTCTACACAAACTAGTTACAGGATAGGCTCCAAAGCTACAGAGAAACCTTGTCTCAAAAAATAAACCAAAACAAAACAAGAAGACAAATCATAATTGGAACCTCATGAAACTGAAAAGCTTCTGTAAGGCAAAGAACACTCACAGTCAATAGGACAAAATGGCTACATACAGAATGGAAAATGATTTTAACAAACTCCACATCAGGCACAAGGCTAATCTCTAAAATATGTGAAGAACCCAAAAAACAAACCTAGAAATCAACAAATCAAATAATCTAATTTAAAAATGGGCTATAGATCTAAATAGATAATTCTCAACAGAAGAATCTCAAATGGTTATGAAACACTTAAAGATATGTTCAACACCTTTAGCCATCAGAGATTCACAATAACTCTCAGATTCCATCTGACACCTGTCAGAATGGCTAAGACCAAAAACACAAGTGACAACTTATGTTGGAGAGGATGTGGGGCATGTGGAACATTCCTCCATTGCTGGTAGGAGAATAAACTTGTATAGTCACTTTGGAAATTACTATGGCAGTTTCTAGAAAATTAGGAACCAATATACGTCAAGACTCAGCGATCCTACTCTTGGGTATATACCCAAAAGATGTTCAGTCACATCACAAGGACACTTGCTCAGTTCTGTTCACAATAGTTGAGCTTTATACATAATATCCAGAAACTAGAAACAACCCAGAAATGTCTCAACCAAAGAATGGGTATTCAAAGTGTGGTACAGCTGTTCAAAACAATGACTTCATGAAATTTGAAAGCACAGTGAAAGAACTAGAAAAAAATCTTCCGGATTGAGGTAAGCCAGATCCAGAAAGTCAAACATGGTACGTACTAACGCATTTAAGTGGATATGAGCTATAAAATAAAGGATAACAATTCTATAATTCACAGTCCTGGTGAGGTTAAGTAATAGAGGACTCAAGGGGTAACACTTGGATCTCCCTAGAAAGTAGAATGAGAAATAAAAGACTTGTATTCTGAAGGCGTAAGTCACAAACAATGCCACACCAGTTTGGAATTACGATTAATAGGGTGGTATTTATTTAAAGAGGAAAAAACTTACAGATCACGGTCCCAGTCAACAGCCCTCTGCGCAACCAGGAAGGGAGTCTAGTCTTGCGGCAGAGCAGGAAGTGAAGAGAGAGAGGAGAGGGAAGTGGCCGCTTTTTTAAAGGGAGAGAGACCACGCCCCAATGGGCTGGTATCTCAGCAACTATAGGCTGGAGGAGCGGAAGGACCTCCCGCAACAGTATTCCATTCTAATTTATATATATTTGCATATTGGTGTTCTCTATCTGAAATTTAATATTCCAGAATGCTTCTGTTCTGTGACGATAATTTTGCTCTTTTATCACAGTTTGGGTTGTTAAATGGTATTGAGTAACTCAATGAACTCTTAATTGGACATGTCCTTTGGGCATCCCATTGTCTATAAAAGTATGGTTGAACGTCTCAACTTTTCCAGATGAGATGGTACAGTGGGTTCTCCCACCAGAATCCAACCATAAGAACAACAAATGTAGTGTATGATATATAAATAAGAAATGTAGAACTAAGATTTTCTGTGGTTTAGATGACTGTGAGTAATTCTAGGAGAGATGTATAATCATTATGTTGCATCCCATGGCACCTTTTTTTTCTATCTGGATGGGTTTCATTGTCTTCTTACTTCACTTAAGGGAAAATTTTTCTCACATTTGATACTGGATCTTTTATTTTTTGCTTTGTCTTGTTTTATATTATGGTTGAAAAAGTTTAGAGATTTGGGAAAATAAAAATGGAAACAAATCCCACAGTGATGAAATGAAAATTAAGATCTGGCATGGATTGAAATCCTCAGTAAACAGAACTTTCATAGTTTTTTTTCTATTGCTGGGATAAAAATACAATAACCAAAGGAACTTGTCAAAGAAAAAGTTTTATTTGGCTTATGGTTTCAGAATATTGGAGTCCGTGATGGATAAGCTAAGGAACAGCTGTGAGCTCCCGCCTTGACCTACACCCATGAGTCAGGAGTGAGCACTAGGAATTATACCTCAAAACCCAGGACCTAGTGAGAGACTTCCTCCAGCGGGACCATGCTTCCTAATCCTTCAAAAACAGTCCCCCCAAGCAAGGACAAAGCTTAATATATGAGTTAATAGAGCTCATTCTCATTTGAAATACCACAAATATCCTTGTTTTCCCCTCGGACTCTGATTTCTTTTTTAATTGAGAAATGTTTCTCACCTCCAGAGTACGTAGAGGCATAGTTAATAAAATGCTGCTTGGAGAGAAAATTAATTAATAAGCATAATATCTGAACAAGTAGGACCTATTCCATTTCACTGGGTGAGAAACCTGTCCAACGGTTTAGACTGATAGTAATTTAATGCACTGGCAGCATAGTGCAGGGATAAAATCATGGCAAAGGAGTCTACAAAAGAACTTGGGCCAGTCCTGGTTTTATCTGAATATGGCACAGAGAAAAAGACTTTACCCCACCTACAAATGGTGCCAAAAGTATAGCAGAATGACTGGTGATGATAGACTCAATGCATTAAAAAGACCTGTGTCTGTGATCATTCCCAGTTATTTTTTGGCCCACTCTTTTCTGTCATAAAGGTCTTTAGAGCTACCATTGAGTGGCACATTGGCAGGCAAGTTATTTAAGGAGACTTTATTTCTAAGGACTTAAAAGGTGTGTGTGTGTGTGTGTGTGTGTGTGTGTGTGTGTGTGTGTGTGTGTATGTTTAAATCCTAACTTTATTTACTTATTTTTGAATTTACTTGAGGGGGTGAAAGTGTGAAGGCCAAAGATAAGACTCAATAGGTAAAGCACTTCTCATCAAACATCAAGCATTGTGCAGTCAACTTTCTTTTAACTAAAGCTGTGATTGTGAGTGATAAAGTAAGCTGGTTTTGGTATCTTGAGGACCTTGTCCTTAAAGTACTTTTAGGGATGTGTAAACTTTACTTTATGGACATCAAATGAAAACTAAGTAAGGTGGTATATATAAAAATATCACCTCAGTGTCTGAAGAACAACTAGTGTTCTAAAAATATGACTTAAGAATCTGTAAAATGCAACTGGGAAAGGCTAAAAGGTATGAAGTAGAAGTGCTAGCCAAGCACAACAGAAGCTGAAGTGGGGCCAGACTTGACACACGGAGAGGTAAAAGAAGGGTCAAAGATCTTTTCTTTCTTTAATTACAAAATTGAAAGCCATGTATCAAGACAAGAAAAACATCTTTTGCCATTTTATGAGGCTATAGATTACTTACCCAGAAAAGAATGACAAATAAGAATAGTTATAGAATTAATTTTGAGACATTTGTGATGATGGAGACAAAAAAATGAGAAAATACTATAAATGCTTTCTCTTATGAGTTTGTTTGTTTAAAAGAATGAAACAGGCCTTCTGGACGGGTGAGTGTGTGTGATCCAGGGGCGGTCTGCCCCAGGGGAGAGCACAACCCCCTTCCCC
>JABTXL010000888.1:10815374-10931294 GCA_025134845.1 Neodon shergylaensis | reverse complement strand
TTACTCACGACTCAGCCCCCCAGCACCCTCCCCCCAACCCTGCCCTGGTGTAAGCTAGGACCAATGCTCAAGAACAATTTTAAGCTCCTACACTAAGGCTTGGGCCACCAGGCGGCCAGGTTTAGGTGCTGAGAAGTTCCATCTGGACGGCCTGCCTGCAGCAAGCAAGTCAGGCCCTTTGTTTACGAGCTACCCAAGCAGCACGGAGAACGAATCTGGGCACCAGGAGAGTCATCACTGGGGCACTAGGAGAGCCATCACTGGGGAGCGACATCATTGGGAAGGTACAACAGTGGGCAAGGAGACCTGATCCTGTAAAAGAAGATCCATTGAGGAGCATTCGGAGGAAGAGATGGGCAGGCGCCAATGCAAGAATTCACCCAGCAATCTGAAGAACAACATGAAACCACCAGAACCCAGCGACCTCACATCAGGAGCACAGGAACACCTTAACCAAGAAGAAGCAGAAAAATTTGACTTTATGAAAGTGATTGACGCCCTTAAACAGCATGTAAAAAATGCCCTGGTAGAAATGGATGAGAAGTATAACAGAAAGTTTGAAGAATTGAATAAATCAGTGAATGATACCCTAGGAAACCAAGGAAAAACAATCAAACAGATAATGGAAACAGTTCAAGACTTGAAAACTGAAATGGAAGCAAAGAAGAAAACACAATCAGAGGGCCCGCTGGACATGGAAAATTTAGGTAAACGAATAGAGACTACAGAAACAAGCATAACCAGCAGAATACAAGAGATAGAAGAAAGAATCTCAGATGCTGAAGATAACATAGAGAAAATAAACGCACTGATCAAAGAAAACAGCAAGTCCAACAAGTTCTCATCGCAAAACATTCAGGAAATATGGGACACAATAAAAAGACCAAACCTAAGAATAATTGGAGTAGAAGAAGGAGAAGAAGTGCAACTCAACGGTCCAGAAAATATATTTAATAAAATTATAGAAGAAAACTTTCCCAACCTAAAGAAGGAGGTACCTATGAGGGTCCAAGAAGCATACAGAACACCAAATAGGCTGGATCAAAAAAAAACATCTCCTCGCCATATAATAATCAAAACACAAAGCATTCAGAATAAAGAAAGAATATTAAGAGCCGCAAAGGAAAAAGGCCAAGTTACTTATAAAGGCAAACCTATCAGACTTACACCGGACTTCTCTATGGAAACCATGAAAGCCAGAAGGTCCTGGATAGATGTACTACAAAAACTAAGAGATCACGGATGCAAGCCCAGACTACTATACCCAGCCAAGCTTTCGTTCACTATAAATGGAGAAAACAAAATTTTCCAGGATAAAAACAAATTTAAACAATACGTAGCCACAAATCCAGCTCTACAGAAAGTAATAGAAGGAAAATCACTAACCAAGGAGTCCAACAATGACCACAATAACTCAGACATCTAGAGACCCTTCACCAGCACAACTCAAAGAAGGGAAACACACAAACTCTACTACTAAAAAAATGACCAGAGTTAACAACAACTGGTCATTAATATCACTTAATGTCAATGGGCTCAACTCACCTATAAAAAGGCACAGGCTAAGAGATTGGATACAAAAACAGGATCCAACATTCTGCTGTTTACAAGAAACACATATCAAACACAAAGACAGGCACCTACTCAGAGTAAAGGGCTGGGAAAAGGCTTATCAAGCAAATGGACCTAAGAAACAAGCAGGTGTGGCCATACTAATTTCTAACAAAGTTGACTTCAAACTTAAATCAATCAGAAGAGATGGAGAGGGACATTTTATACTCATAACAGGAACAATTCAACAGGATGAAGTCTCAGTCCTAAATATCTATGCCCCTAATTTAAAAGCACCCACGTACGTAAAAGAAACATTACTAAAACTCAAAGCAGCCATCAAACCGCACACACTAATAGTAGGAGACTTCAACACTCCTCTCTCACCAATGGACAGGTCAATCAGACAGAAACCTAACAGAGAAATTAGAGAATTAAAGGAGGTAATGAATCAATTGGACTTAACAGACATCTATAGAATATTCCACCCAAATAGGAAAGAATATACCTTCTTCTCTGCAGCTCATGGAACCTTCTCGAAAATTGACCACACACTCGGTAACAAAGCAAACTTCCACAGATACAAAAAAATATTGGTAACCACATGTGTCTTATCAGATCACCATGGATTAAAGTTAGAGTTCAACAACAATGCTACCCTCAGAAAGCCTACAAACTCATGGAAACTGAACAGTCAACTATTGAACCACACCTGGATCAAGGAAGAAATAAAGAGAGAAATTAAAGTCTTCCTTGAATTCAATGAAAATAAAGAAACAACATACTCAAACTTATGGGACACTATGAAAGCAGTCCTGAGAGGAAAGTTCATAGCACTAAGTGCCCACTTAAGGAAAACAGAGAAAGCACACATTGGAGACTTAACAGCCCACCTGAAAGCTCTAGAAAAAAAAGAAGCAGACTCACCTAGGAGGAGTAGAAGACTGGAAATAATCAAACTAAGGGCTGAAATCAACAAAATAGAAACGCAGAAAACAATCCAAAGAATCAATGAAACAAAAAGCTGGTTCCTGGAGAAAATCAACAAGATTGATAAACCCCTATCCAAACTAATTAAACGGCAGAGAGAGAATATACTAATTAATAAGATCAGAAATGAAAAGGGGGACATAACCACAGACACAGAGGAAATTCAGAGAATCATTAGATCCTACTACAAAAGCCTGTATGCCACAAAACTGGAAAATGTAAAAGAAATGGACACTTTTTTAGATAAATACCATTTACCAAAGTTAAACCAGGACCAGGTGAACAATCTAAATAGACCTGTTAGTCGCGAAGAATTAGAATCTGTTATCAGAAACCTCCCTACCAAAAAGAGCCCAGGACCAGACGGCTTCAATGCGGAATTCTACCAGAACTTCCAAGAAGACCTAATACCTATACTCCTTAATGTATTTCACAATATAGAAGCAGAAGAGTCATTACCAAATTCCTTTTATGAAGCTACAGTTACTCTGATACCAAAACCACACAAAGACCCTACCAGGAAAGAGAATTACAAGCCAATCTCACTCATGAACATTGACGCAAAAATCCTCAACAAAATACTGGCAAACCGAATCCAAGAACACATTAAAAAAATTATCCACTATGATCAAGTAGGCTTTATCCCAGAGATGCAGGGCTGGTTCAACATACGAAAATCTATCAATGTAATTCATCATATAAATAAACTGAAAGAAAAAAAACATATGATCATTTCATTAGATGCTGAAAAAGCATTTGACAAAATTCAACATCCCTTTATGATAAAAGTCTTGGAGAGATTAGGGATACAAGGGTCATACCTAAATATAATAAAAGCTATATACAGCAAGCCGACAGCTAACATCAAATTAAACGGAGAGAAACTCAAAGCCATCCCACTAAACTCAGGAACACGACAAGGCTGTCCACTCTCGCCATATCTCTTCAATATAGTGCTTGAAGTTCTAGCAATAGCAATAAGACAACATAAGGGAATCAAGGGGATTCGAATTGGAAAAGAAGAAGTTAAACTTTCGTTATTTGCAGATGATATGATAGTGTACATAAGTGACCCCCAAAACTCCACCAAAGAACTCCTACAGCTGATAACCACCTTTAGTAATGTGGCAGGATACAAGATCAACTCCAAAAAATCAGTCGCCCTCATATATACGAAGGATATGGAAGCAGAGAGGGAAATTAGAGAAACTTCACCTTTCACGATAGCCACAAACAGCATAAACTATCTTGGGGTAACTCTAACCAAGGAAGTGAAAGACCTATTTGACAAGAACTTTAAGGCATTGAAGAAAGAAATTGAAGAGAATACCAGAAAATGGAAGGACGTCCCTTGCTCTTGGATTGGGAGGATCAACATAGTAAAAATGGCAATTCTACCAAAGGCAATTTATAGATTCAATGCAATCCCCATCAAGATCCCAGCAAAATTCTTCACAGATCTTGAAAGGACAATAATCAACTTCATATGGAAAAACAAAAAACCCAGGGTAGCTAAAACAATCCTATACAATAAAGGATCTTCTGGAGGCATTACCATCCCTGACTTCAAACTCTATTACAGAGCTACAGTAATGAAAACAGTGTGGTACTGGCATAAAAACAGAGAAGTCGATCAATGGAATCGCATAGAAGACCCAAATTTTAACCCACAAACCTATGATCACCTCATTTTCAATAAAGGAGCTAAAAGTATACAATGGAGGAAAGAAAGCATCTTCAACAAATGGTGCTGGCACAACTGGATATCAACCTGTAGAAGAATGAAAATAGACCCATATCTATCACCTTGCACAAAACTCAAGTCCAAATGGATCAAAGACCTCAATATCAGTCCGAACACACTGAACCTGATAGAAGAGAAAGTGGGAACCACCCTACAACAAATGGGCACAGGAGATCGCTTTCTATGTATAACCCCAGCAGCACAGACATTAAAGGCAGCATTGAATAAATGGGACCTACTAAAACTGAGAAGCTTCTGTAAAGCAAAAGACACTGTCACTAAGACAGAAAGACAACCTACTGACTGGGAGAAGATCTTCACCAACCCTGCAACAGACAAAGGCCTGATCTCCAAAATTTATAGAGAACTCAAGAAACTAGACTTCAAAATGCTAATTAACCCAATTAAAAAATGGGGCACTGAACTGAACAGAGAATTCTCAACAGAAGAAGTTCAAATGGCCAAAAGACACTTAAGGTCATGCTCAACCTCCTTAGTGATTAGGGAGATGCAAATCAAAACAACTTTGAGATATCATCTTACACCTGTCAGAATGGCTAAAATCAAAAACACCAATGATATCCTTTGCTGGAGAGGCTGTGGAGGAAGGGGTACCCTCATACATTGCTGGTGGGAATGCAATCTTTTGCAACCACTTTGGAAATCAGTGTTTCGGTTTCTCAGGAAATTCGGGATCAACCTACCCCTGGACCCAGCAATACCACTCTTGGGAATATACCCAAGAGATGCCCTATCACATGACAAAAGCATCTGTTCAACTATGTTCATAGCAGCATTATTTGTAATAGCCAGAACCTGGAAACAACCTAGATGCCCTTCAATGGAAGAATGGATGAAGAAAGTGTGGAATATATACACATTAGAGTACTACGCTGCGGTAAAAAACAATGACTTCTCGAATTTTGCATGCAAATGGATGGAAATAGAAAACACTATCCTGAGTGAGGTATCCCAGACCCAAAAAGATGAACATGGGATGTACTCACTCATAATTGGTTTCTAGCCATAAATAATGGTCACGGAGTATATAATTGGTGAACCTAAAGAAGCTAAATTAGAAGGTGAACCCAAGGAAAAACATATAATTATTCTCTTGACTAAGGGAAGTAGACAAAATTGCCGGGGAGAAATTTTGGGATCTTGGGGGGGGGGATGGGAGTATCGGGGGAAGGGGAGAGAAAAGTGAGAAGGGGAGGATGAGGGAAACTTGGGGAAACAGGAGGATTGGGATAAAGGAAGGTTGGATAGGGGAGCACGGAAGCACAATTTTTAGTTAAGGGAGTCATCTTAGGGTTGGCAAGAGACTTGAACCTAGAGTGGCTCCCAGGAGCCCAAGGCGAGGTCCCCAGTTAGTTCCTTGGGCAGCTGAGGATAGGGAACCTGAAATGACTCTATCCTATAGCCATACTGATGATTATCTTGCATATCACCATAGAACCTTCATCAGGTGATGGATGGAGATAGTCACAGAGACCCACACAGGAGCACCGGACTGAGCTCCCAAGTTCCCAATGAGGAGCGGAAGGAGGGAGAACATGAGCAAGGAAGTCAGGACCACGAGGGGTGCACCCAACCACTGAGACTGTGTGGCTCATCTATTGGGAGCTCACCAAGGCCAGCTGGACTGTGACAGAAGAAGCATGGGATAAAACAGGACTCTCTGAACATGGCGAACAATGGGGGCTGATGAGAAGCCAAGGACAATGGCCCTGGGTTTTGATCCTACTTCAAGTTCTGGCTTTGTGGGAGCCTAGCCAGTTTGGATGTTCACCTTCCTAGACATGGACGGAGGGGGGAGGACCTTGGACTTTCCACAGGGAAGGGAACCCTGACTAATCTTTGGACTGGAGAGGGAGGGTGAGAGGAATGGGGGGAGGGGGAGAAGGGTGGGAGGAGGGGGAGGGAAATGGGAGGCTGGGGGGAGGTGGAAACTTTTTTCTTTTTCTCAATAAAAAAAAAATAAATAAAAAAAAATAAATAAAAGAATGAAGCAGGAGATTAATGGTAACAGAATAATTTTAAAAAATAATTATGAACTCCATATTTAATTTTTAAACACCTAAGCTAAACTGTGAAACATCCTTCTTAAGGACCTCTTTACTTCCTTGTTCCTCAGTGAATAGATTAAAGAGTTCAGCATGGGTGAGACAATATTATTTAATATTTGCACCACAGCACCAAGCAGGGGGTTTGGTGTGCGCTGCAGGTAGATAATGATGATAGGTCCATAGGCACAGAGGATGGCAGTGAGGTGGGCACTGCAGGTGGAGAATGCTTTCTGTCTGCCCTCTGCTGAACGGATTCTCAGAATGGCAATCCCAATGTGTGCATAAGAGACACAAACACTGAAGAGAAGCATCAGAGCCAGAAAGCCAACATTAATGGAACCCACCTTCTGAGCCAGTCTGCTATCAGAGCAAGCCAAAGGCAAAACTGCAGGAATGTCACAGAAGTAATGGTGGACATGATTGGGCCCACAGTAAGTTAATTGAAAAGTAAAGGATGTCAGAATGCTGGACTGAAGACCACCAACCAACCAGGATACTGTGACCAAACTCAGGCACACTCCAGGTTTCATGATGAGCATGTATCTTAGTGGGTGACAGATGGCAACATAGCGATCATAAGCCATCACAGAATAGAGGCAACCTTCAGTACAACCCAGAAAGTGATAGAAGAAGAGCTGGGTGGCACAGCCTTTGTAAGAGATGGCTGGGCTCTGACCAGAGAGATAAAATAGCATCTTGGGACAGGTTACTGATGGGAATAACATGTCAAAAATGGATAGAAGTCCCAAGAAGAAATACATAGGGGTGTGAAGGGTAGATGAAGAAACAATTGCTGTAAAAATGAGTAAATTTCCAAGCAAGGTGAAGAAGTAGATGAATAAGAACACAACAAAGAGTAGAGTCTCCAGTCCTTGTGTCTGCGGTATTCCCAATAGAACAAATTCATCCAGCAATGTTTGATTTCCCATGGTCCAGGAAGCTTGTTGTGGATTTTCCTAAACATAAAAATATGAATGTAGAGGTTGATTTACTCTCATGGTTTCTAATAATTTTTCCTTAGAAATAACAATGGGAGTTATTTCAAGGTCATTTGTGTGCTATAAAACATAATACTAACACAGACTTCATATTAGAGATTTATTTCCTCTCAAGCATGAATAGGAATAAAGTAAAGCCTTAACATGCAGCAATGGATGAGGTAAGATGACAGAGTTCCAAATACAAGAGTGACATGGTTTAGCTAATTCCCATAATTCTTTATTCAGAATTAATACAGTATGAAAATCCAACCTGGAAAATTGTTCCTCCTCTTTCCTTTTAAAGCATTTTCAATTACTCAATTGCACTCAGTGACAGCTTTTGAAATAGATGGTTGAGCTCTGACCATACTAAATGTTCATTAAAGTTGAATTCAGGTTGCCCCCTTGTAATTTGAACTATGAGTTATCATAAGAGTACAATTTGTGTAGTATTTACTTATTCTAATTTCACACACACATACATATATTTGTGTATAAATGTAGATAGATGCATACATGCATTGTGTGTAGGTTGGTTGGGACATTTACTCATATGAGAAGGTTCATTTGCATGAAATGAACTTATAGTGAAACTTTTCACTATTATTAGATTGTTAAATTCCCTAGAATTTAGCAGCTATGGTGCATTTTGTGGGTTTTAGATTTTAGTGGAATTACATGCTATGTAAATAAAGAAATATAAAATATTTTACAATGTTAATGATCATTGTATATTAAATTCTGAAAGGTTATTGAATTAAAACAAAAAATCTGGACTTCTTGGAAACTTAATGTTTGTAAATGCTTAATTTACCAAAGAAATTTGGGTAAGCATGTTTAATCTGGCCCAATATTCCCAGTAGATATTAGGACATGTTGGATAATGCTAAATAAAGAAAGAATGTTCAGCAGAGTACATGTAGAATGCATTCTTTTGTTACATACATCCCCTTGTACTGTCATTCAGTCTTCATGTCATAATTTGCTTTGTTTAATTTGAACAGAAATAGGCAACTGAATATGCTGAGAACCCAAATGTACCTCTTGGTAAGTGTGATAAGAAGGCTGATGAAGTGCTTTCGTTTCAGTGTTCTTGGAACTCAGACAGGAGCAGACCGTGTTTCACGTTGCATTTTTACCTTACCCATCTTCATGAGATATAAATTATGTAGAATTTATCCAGTGATCATTGTTATAGTGTCTAACTCTTGGGTGTTGTAATAGGAGCAGCGGGCTGCTTCTCACCAACGGGCTAGCTTTACCCAAAATAATTACACGAAAATTGTATTCTTTTAAACACTGCTTGGCCTATCAGTTTCAGCCTCTTATTGGCTAGCTCTTACATATTTATCTAACCCATTTCTAATAATCTGTGTAACCCACGAGGTGGCTTACCAGGGAAGATCTTAACCTGCGTCTGTCTGGAGTGGGAGAATCATGGCGACTCTTCGACTCAGCTTCCTTCTCCCAGCATTCTGTTCTGTTTACTCTGCCTATCTAAATTCTACCCTATCAGAGGCCAAGCAGTTTCTTTATTACTTAACCAATGAAAGCAACAGATTAGAAAGAAATCACTTCCACATCACTTGGGTTCATTTTTGTCTGTTCTTTTCTTACAATTAATGATTTCTGTGTAAAAAATTGTCTTTTAAAATCTTGGAAATGATAAGTCAATACCCTCACCATCCGTACATGATGTTATGGTGAGACTGAGTCCAGCATCTAAAAAGCTTGAGGTCCCTAAAACAAAGGCTGCAATTTTTAATCTAAATTTAGTCTAGGAAAGTGTTTACTGAAGAGCTGGAACTTACAACTTTGATCAGTCAGTGCATCCCTGAATGAAAAGTTGGAAATTTCAATGTGGACAGAGCTGGACTATGTGTTCCAGGAAGACACCTTGTCTATCACAGTTATTACTACAGCTCTATAACACAATTATGGTGTTACCTACTTGTTTTAATACCAAATTTCTGAAGACTCAGAAATGATTACTTTCACCCTGGAATCATATCCAGGACTTTGAAACAATGAAATTCAGAACCACAGCATTCATCTTCTATCCCCAGATTCCATACCTACTGGAGAATATTAAGACACTCTTCACCTTGTGAGGCATTTGATTCTTGAGCAAGGAGAGAGGCAGTCTGAATGCCCAAACATCTTCATAGTTGCTGGCAAGCAATCATTGTCCATTGGTAAAGGGAAAAATTTGATAATAGTAAGTAGGGTGAAGAGTGAATGGAAGAAAATGGAATTTCCTGAGGACAGCCACATGAGAACATCACTATTATTGAAAATTTACATAACTACATGAAAAAAGGGAAAAAGTATGAATAGAAATTAGTGTAAAAGTATCTGAAATACATACATATCTGAAATCCCTACATACATACACAGAGCACTTAAGCTACATGTAGAGTGTTCATTTTACTTAATAAATTATTAAAATATTACTGTTTTTTATTTTTGCTATTATGTGGAGTCTATAATGAATGTTTATTTCATTGAAGTAACTGAATCATGAATATGTTAAGGTTCTTGTTAGAAGAAAGTTAATCTTCTTCCTGTTTATTCTTTAAAAAATTTACTATTTCTCATGGAACATCGTGTGGGATTGAATTCAGTTTGGGTATATGCAGCATTGTAGAGAAGAGGTCATGGTCACTGGTTGTTCCAGAATTCTGGAACAGTCATCTCTATATATAAGCATCATTAGAGTTTTCAGGACAACTTAATTTAGTCTCAGTAAGCATAAAGGGCAAACAGCAAAACTGCAGTGCATGTGTATGAATGCATTTCAGGGAAATAATATTAACAAAAATGTATAGAAGATGTTGAAATGTAATGAATGATATGAACCATGAAAATGTAGGACACAATGGGGAAGAGAGTATCATTGAAAACCATGATAAAATGAAAAAATACCATTGAAAACTTTTAGAGTTATTTTCTATAGAGTGCTTAATGTGTAATGGTTATTGAGTTTTATGCATATTATTGGTGATCTCAGATAATATCACTCTCCCAAAATCCCTGTTAAAGATAAAAATATGATTTGCCTTGGATATGATGGAATTCTGATGCTGCCAGAAGGAAAAGGGGAAGTAATGAGAAGAAATAAGAATTTAAGGAGAGCAGGTTTACTTTAGATGTTAACCATCCTAGCCATTTGTAGTGTAGAAGGGTCTAGGAATGTTATTTTACATCTCCATCCAAGGCAAGGGGTCGGGAGGGAACACGCTGGTTTTAGTATTGCATGAACACCACGAAGTAGGAATGCCTCTTTAGGAAACACTTTGTTCCCTATAGAGATAGCTGAATTTTGTTGAGAAATATAGCAAGTAATAAGAAGACTGGGGACACGGGCGTAAGTGCATATAGTATCCCCTACAGCTCACATGAGACTAACCTCTCAAAACATTCTAACACTGGGTGATATAAATAACACTAATATCACTGATATGCAAGAGAAAGCATAAGCCACCATGCAGCCAATTCTAAAGCAGCATATACAAGATTCATGCTAAGATTACAAATCAAACAGAAGAAAGCCTTAGGAAAATAGCACTGTTTGCAAACTGAGATGCTGATTGCCAGCATTTTGTAACATTTTCCCTTACAAATTCAAGCATAATTTAAAAATAACCACATAAAACCCCAAAGCTTCTCACTGATTCTATACTCACCACTTGGGCAGCTCATAAGAATCACATATGTCTATAAAAAATGGTGAGTCAAGTAGCAACTTAGGAAAACTCAGCGTTAAATTGGATATAATTTCATAAAAGACAGAATTCAAAATTAAAGCACTTTTTTCAGAAAGATTTTTAAAAAAAGGTCTAGCCAAAGTAACTTAACCAGAATTATAAAACCCTGATTTTAAAATTCTCGTGTGTTGGGGGGGGGGGTGTAAGAGGAGGTGTGGTGTGTTTGCATGTGGCCTGTGTGTGCACATATGGAGGCCAAGGATCAACTTCGGTTACCTTGACAATGTCTCTCTACCTTAATTTTTTGAGACAAGGTCCTTCACTGACTAGAGCTTGGTGTTATGATTCGATGGCCATCAAGCCCTCAGAATCACCTTGTCACCACGCTCCACCTAGTGATGCTGGGTTTTCAGGTGTGCATCATCATACCCAGTTTTTGGATGGCTGCTGAGGATAAGAACTGAAACAATTCTGATTCTTGATTATATAACTATAGGTCCATGATTTATAACTTTTATACTCAGGTTCTCATCTTAAGCAAGGAGAAAATTGTACATCAGAAACTCAAGCCAAATTCCACAGTTAAATTTGCCATTTCCAGCAGATCTTTGAGAGTAAAATGGAATGTTGTGACTGTTCAAAGCAACACCATGAGAGTAAAAAGGGAAATCCATGTCTGACCATTGAGTGACCATTACTTTTTTCTCACTTGCTCCTGCTCTGTGTCACCTGATACTGATGTTTGATATTTTTATATTTATTTATTTATTTATTTAGTGTATGCTACTATAACGTGCTTTGTGACTGCATGGGTATTGCAGTGAACATATGAAGTGCTGCTGTAAGTCACACCTGATTTACACTAAACATCCACTTAACGAACTTCACTAAAGTGGAACAAAACTCACTTCAGTCGCTGGAAAGATTTAATGTGATGATGACCTTGAAATGTTCTTACGTACAGGATCACACTACATAGTGAGTCTCACGGTTTCATGACATGGTGGGAGTCTGTTACTAAAGCATTTGAGAAGGTGACTGACTGAAACAAAAGTGAGTATGTTAATCCTGAATGAGATTATCCAGAAAGAAAGAATAACGCCTGAAGATATATAACTAGAAAACAAGCTTTTGAAAATACTGTATTTCAGGTAATAAGAAAAAAAGGCAGACTATTATGAATGAATGCATCCATCTTTCAAAAAATTAGGAAGACAGGCCTGAGCATTTGTCTTATGTATCTTTGGTAAAGGCCATTATTTTTTCCCTTTGAAGGAAAATATTTAACTAAATTCTATACTGGCAATCTTTTGTAGTACTATGGAACATAAAAAGTGATTAATTAACAATGAATAATAATCCAGTAAAAGTCCTCATTCCTTCATGTTGTAAGACGCTAAGTGGCACCAGGACACTGGTCATTACCTTGACGGATAAGGAAGCCCAAAATAAGGACTTACCTATAAATTCTTGCATCCCAGGACTTCCATAGTGTGAAAAACAAAACTTAAAAGAAGGAAGGGAAGAAGATTTAAACACTTACTTGGTTACAAATCATAACAGCTCAATGAGGGAATTAATCTTTATTTTCTTCCAAAAGTGAAGGGACTCTCACCTTACCAAGTGTTCCCCTCCCATGATGCCAACATTGGGTTTGAGATTTCTTTTTTTTTAACTTAAAAATTACAAGTGGACTCTTTTTTATTCAGGACAATGCACAGAAGAGTGTACTACATCCTTGGTGACAGGATGGTGTGTTGTTAGTGCAAGGGAAAAGATCCTCTGTGTTTATAGGATTTTAAATGATGTCATGGTCCCTCAAGAACCTCATTTATGTTAGAAGACTCAAGAGTAGAAGTCTTCTGAGCTCAAGGAGTGATTCAACACTTATTACACAACAGTTCACTAAGGAAGATAATCCCTAAAGAAATTGACAAAGAGTGTGTGAACCCCTTGTGACCACACCACTTTCTCTTCTGTGTAAATGCCTCATTGGACCACCTGTTCCCTGGGAACCTCTGCAAGTTGCTATGCTAAATCTATTGTTTTTCAAATTTGCATCATTCCCTAATCTCTTGTGGCCTCTTATTTCCTTTTGATTTTATCTTGTTATTGAGACCATAACAGTTCTAGGACAGGCTAGTAGTGTTAAAATCAATAGCTGTGGACTTGACTCCACTTAGATTTTCTTTCAGTATAACACTCAACCCTGAAAGCATATATACATGAAGTTTTAGACAGACTGAGCAGGCTGTATTTATGTATTTGGGGATATATATGAGTGTACACATAAGCATATATATGTGCTGTACTAACAATGAAAAAGAGGCCATGAATTTGAAAGAGGGTGGTTCACAGGATAATGACATATTATAAGTGGTGACAGAAGTTTATTTTCTGCTGTTTTTATCTTTTTCCTGATACACAGAGAAGGGGTGCCTTAGTACAAACATTTGCATTTCTTTTTTCAAACCTTCATAGAGCCTAAAACTTCATGTCCCCTTACCATCTATGTGCATGCTATGTGAAATTGGACATACAATTTAAAAGAGAAAAATTAAAGGAGAACATACAAATTAAAAGAATGGTCAGGATTCCCATGGGTTTAAGTGGTAACAAAGTTTCTACACTCTGAATGAGCTACTTCCCAGGAATGTCTGTTCAGTTATTATTATCACAGATACTGAACTAGAAGAAGACTCTTCAAAACTCAGCTGTCTTGCAATTTTCTCTTCCTAAGAGATAATACATTTGGGGGAGAAGACAGCAGAAGAGATTTGTTCAAGTCCTCTATTTTTGGATAGCAGCCCAGATTAACTGTTTACAAGACTTGTAACCTTCTACCCCACTGAAACAGAGTGGCCTCTAGTTAAGCAAAGCTGCCTTGGCCATCTGCAGGCAGTGCCTCGACCCTATAGATCTGCCTGCCATTCTCACTGAAACCTGCTGCACTACCCTTGTTTTAGTCAGTGTCCTACCGCTGTGAAAAACAACAACAAAAAGCCGCCATGTTAACAACAACTCTTATATAGGAAAACATTTAATTGGGGCTTGCTTACAGTTTCAGAGGCTTAGTCCATTATCATTGTTATTGATGAAATTAACTTGTATTAAATAGAAAATGAGATTATCTCTAAACAAAAAAGAACATGGAATTAATGGACTAGCTACTGGGAGATGTGGTAAGGCTTATATCCATCAGTGGGGAAACTAAGATCTTCTTCTGCTTTTATTATTTTTCTACCTGACTGTCTTAGTAAAAAAAATTAAGAATTATTGTGCTTAGCTGGAAAGTGGTGATGCACACCTGTAATCACAGTACTCAGGAGGCAGAGACAAGTTGATCTTTGTGAGTTCAAGACCAGCCTAATTTACAGAGCAGGTACCAAGACAGACTCCAAAGCACAGAAAAACTCTCTAGAAAAACCAACCCCTCTCAAAAAAGTAATATTGAGCTTAACTCTACCAGATGCTGTTCTGGGAACTTAATACTAGGCTTTAGCTTATTTGTTTCAAATTTCTATTATCTAAGGTAGGTCCTACTTGTGTTGCTATTAGTGCATTATTAATAATACTATTCAGTGTATTAGTGACTTTCCTACTGCTGTGATAAAGCACCACTATTAAGGCAATCTGTGGAAGAAAGAGTTTATTTAGGGTGTATGGTTTCAGAGGGTGAGAGTACAGGAGGCTGAAACAAAAGTAGCGAGCAGCAGATGGCTGCAGAAGCAGCTGAGGACTCACATCTCAGACAGGATGCAGAGATAAGACTCAAAATAGGTATCAGTAGTTTAGACCCCAAATTCCAGCTCAGTGACTTGTTTCCTTCAGCAAATCCTTGTCTTCCAATTTTTCCCCAAAGAGCCACCAACTGGATACCAAATATTCAAATGCCCAAGACTTACTGTGGATCACATATTTCAATACATAATGGTATAGAATGTGCGTTATTATTTCAAAAGAAAGGAATGGGGATATAGCGAGGAATACTGGATCAAAGCAAGACTGAAACCATCAGGGAAAATTCCATTTCTAGTAAATGTAACCACAAGCAAGTTCTTAGGAGGGTAGAAAGCAGCTATAACCTTTGGTGAAATATTACAATGGGGTGGTCTCCATCCAAATGTTAATATTGTTCTCCTCTGATACCACTTGTTCTGGGCCTCCATATTCCACATAGCTCAAAGCACTACTGTCTTCCAAGATCCTGGTATATGTTGACTTAAGCATTTATAACTTAATTCTTATAGCATTCAATCATATTTTAAACCCAAAGTCACAAAATCTACATTTCTTTAAAAAAAAAAAGAGAGAGATCTGTCCCAGCAATAGCCCCCTTACTGGAACCAACTTCTATATTAGTAACTTTTCCATTGCTGAAATAAAACACCATGCTCAAGGCAATATAGAAAACAAAGCATTTGTTTGGAGCTCACAGTTCCAGAGTGTAGAATCCAAGATGGCAAAGCAGAGGTAGCAGTTGGCTGGAGTAGTAGCTGAGAGCTCAGATCTCAAACCAAAAACAGGAAGCAAAGAGTGGGCTCAAACTCATGCTAGTCTTATGAGATTTTGAAGTTCGTTGTTAGTGATGCACTTGCCCCAGCAAGGTTGCTTCTTCCAATCCTCCCCCAAACAGTCACCAAATGAGAACCAAGTAATCAAATTACTGAGATTTATGGGAGACATTAAAACTACCATAGCGGTCTATACATAAAAATTCTGAAACTTTCAGATGATTAGCACTGTGGCTGCGTCAGTCAGCACCGAGTTAGATTCAATGCTAGTATAACCTGTCTCCAGAGCCTCCAAAACAACTCTATTCTTTCTTTTTATAGTAGAAGATATAGACATAAGAAAGTTGTTGAAGTCAGGAATGAAAAACCAGGAATGAGAAACATGTGTTTATTTCAAGTATCTTCAAACCAAATTCAAAATATTAAGGGCATTCATTGACTCTTTTAATATTTGTGGGAAAAATTGTTCAGTACAAGACAGGTACCAAATCATGAAGAACAAATGTTGAATTATTCAAATGTGAAAAGTGATAAATTAAATTGAAGATGTTTTTATTGAAAATAAGTTTTTCATAGAATATATAGATTCCTTTCATCATCTCCTCCTCAAACATCCTACTTTTGTTTTTCTTTGTATCTCTATTTAGGAAAAAAAAGGGAAACAAAATATGAACCAGAATAAAACAAAACAAACAGAATAAAAAGAAGCATGGAAAACATAAGAAACATGTGCATGAAGAGACATATACATTCATACATACACAAAATCATTAAAAACCCCAAATCAGAAAATACAGTATATATATATGAAAAGATCAGTAAAAATGAAAAATATCCAACTAGAGCATTGTGAGATGAAAATAAAAATTCTCCAAAACTACTATTGTGTTTGTTTTGTGTTGGCCAACTACTGCTGGACATGTGGCCTGCCCTTAACTGTGGTTTGTAGACTCTGTGAGACTTCTCTAGAAAAAAAACTGTTTTTTGCTTTTGTTTTTTGTGAGCAATTGAAAATTGGAGAAAGCTTCTGTGTCACAGATGGATGCTTGTGTCCACTTCTCCCCTCAGTACTGGGAATCCATCTGGCTTAGATCTGTGAAGACTCTGTGAATGTTGCCGTGGTTTCTGAAAGTTTGTATGTCCATCAGTCCCATTGTGTCTGAAGGCAATGTTTTCTTGGTGCCATCTGATCCCACCAGCTCTTGCAATCTTTTTGTCTACTCTTTCACATAACACCCTGAAGCACCATGGTAAGGACTTGTAGAGACATGCCATTTAGGATTGAATGTTCTAAGGTCTCTCACTTTCTGCACATTGTACAATCCTGGGTCCCTGCATTAATTTCCACCTCCTGTCGATAGAATCTTCTCTGATGATGGCTGAAAAGGACAATGATTTATGTAAAAGAATATTAGTAGTCATTTCATTGCTACCTTTCTTTAGCAATTTGATTTTCCCTCAGGTCCATGTTCCCTCTAGTCTCAGATATTTGGCCAAAAGAGCAGTGTCAGGAGTGGGTTTCATCTACTGATCAGATAGTAGTTGGTTACTCCTATAACATTTGTGTTACTCCTATACATTACAGGAATGTATCACACACAAGGTAACCACTGAATATCAAAAGGTTTGCAGCTTGATTGGTATTTACAATTCTCTTCTGATAGCAAGCAGAGTTTCTTCCAATACCACGAACATTAGTCTGTACTTAAGAAGTTAGGCATTGGCAGGACTTCCCCAAGTTCAGTTAGATATGTAGATGTTGTCTTCAGAAACAGGGACTTACTATCAATAAATACGAAGTCAATAAATAACATTGGTAATAACCCGAATTGTTTGGGGGTTTCCATGGAGCCTATTTGGCTAACAACAAAATTAGATAGAACCCATTCCTGGCACTAGAGGTTTACTTGGTGGTGAGATATGTACTGTTGGAGCTTTGTTGTCCTCAATATTTGGTGATTTCATGTAGTTTTATTCCATAGATGTGTATATTTCAAGGAGCTCATATTGTAGCAGGTTTCCATATAACCTCTTAGATGGTGCTTAGTTTTGGTTTTCCCTCTCTTCATTCCCTTCATCATTCTGCTTCTGACCACTTGCTTTTTTAATCCTTTTATTATGGTGCCCCTCCTGTCTCTTCATAACTATATATTCTATTTCTCCTTCTTTGAGCGATACTTTTCTCCCCCATCATCATTTCTTTGTACCTCACCTCTGGGGGCATGTGGATTATATTATGCCTACCAAAGCCTTAAATGTTATTATTCATATAAAATATAATTCATACAATATTTGCCTTTTGGCATCATGATTACCTCATTCCATATGATTTTTTTTCCTAGAACCAACCATTTACGTGGGATTTTATGATTTCAGTTTGTTTGGTTTTTCTTAAACAGAAGAATAATATTTCATTGTGTAAATGCAGTATATTTTATTACCGATTCATCTTTTGATTCACATATATGTTGTTTATAGTTTCTGACTGTTATATTTTTATTATGTTGATTCCATTAATCCATGGGTATAAGAGATCTTCTCATCTTCTGATATCTTCTCCAATTTTGGCCTTTAAAGACTTGATGATTTACTATACAAGTTTTTCACTTGCTTAGAGTTACCACAAGGTATTTTATATTATTTGAGGCTATTGTAAAGGGTTTTGTTTCCTTGATTTCTTTCTTAGTCCATTTGTCATTTGTGTTTAGGAGGGCTCCTGATTTTGTTTTATTTATTTATTTATTTTTTAGTTAAACTTGTATCTAACCATTTTGATGAAAGTGTTTATCAGCTATATGAGTTCCCCACCGGAATTTCTAGTGTCACTCATGCGTACAAAAGCAATCTCCAGATAAAGGAAATCCCTACCAAAATTCCAACACATCTTTTTTTTCACAGTCCTTGAAAGGACAATTCTTAACTTCATATGGAAAAAACAAAGAACCCAATCCTGAACAATAAAAGAACTGCTGGAGATATCATGATCCCTGATTTGTAGTTGTACTACAGAGCTATAAAAATAAAACTCACAGAGTATTGGCATGAAAAAGAACATGTTGGCAAATGGAATTCCAGACATAAATCCATATACCTATAGAGACCTGGCTTTTGATAAAGAGGCCAGTAACATACACTGGACAAAAAGGAAAGAGAAGAACAATTCCACAGGCACTAATATCAAAATTAATAAATGAAACTCATGAGACATTTAATAAATGGGACCTCAGAAGACTGAAAATCATCTATAAAGCAAAGGACAGTGCCAATTGGAAAAAGAGGTGACCTTTGGAATGGGAAAAGATTTTGACCAACTTCATATCTGGAGGTCTAATATCCAAAATATATAAATAATTCAAGAAAATAGATATTAAAAACCAAATAATCTAATTAAAATGGAATACAGATCTAAGGAATAATTAAACAGAGGAATATCAAATCACCGAGAAACACAGAAAAGTTCAACATCCTTAGCCATCAGGGAAATGAAAATTAGAACTATCTTTAAGATTCTACCTTACACCTGTCAGAATGGCTAAGATCAATAACATAAGTGAGAGCTCGTGTTGAAGAGAATGTAGAGCAAGGGAAATTGGGGCATCTCATTGAAGACGGCGAGGAACGACTGTAAGATTCAAAGGGGATGAAGGGCACCACGGAAACATGACCCACTGAATCAACTAAGCAATGCTCACATGGGCTCACAAAGGCTGAAACTGCAAGCTGAGGGACTGCAATGTTTTGCAGTTGGTCATCTAGGTATATGTTATGGCTCATAGCTTGGTGTTTTTGTGGGAATCCTATCAGTGGAAAAGGGCGTGTCTCTGGCTTTTTTGTCTATTCTTCAGATTGTTTTCCTCCTATTGGATTGACTTGTCCAGCCTTGATAAGAGAGTTTTTGCCTTGTATTGTATCTTGATTTATTTTTTGGGGGGGCTGCTATCTCTTGGAGTTCTGCCCCTTTCTGAAGAGGGAAACAGAAGAGGAGTTGATCTGGGAGCAAAAAGGAGTGGAGGGAAGGAAAACTCCGATTGGAATGTATTTTAAGAGAGAATAATCTATTTTAAATTTGAAAGGGGGTTTTAATATACTTTTTTCTCTAGCCACTGCCAGGAAAGGAGACTTTCATATGTAGTGAATGAGAATGATTAGAAACAATACCTGGGAAACACATATGTACAAATGCTTCATGACTATGTTAAAATGATACCCTGAACTAATAGAGGAAAAATAGAGAATATGCTTGAATTTACAGGCACAGCAATGGACTTTCTTAACAGGGCCCTGGCACCAAGGAATTAAAATGTGTTAAATGGGACCACAAGAAACTAAAAAGCTTTGATAAAGCAAAGGACACAATCATTTAAGTTAAGAGGCAGTGTCTCAGTTGAAGTTTCCACTGCTGAGATGAAACAAAATGACCAAAAGAAACTTGGGGAGGAAAGGGTTTATTGCACTTACACTCCCATCCCACCTTTAAAACTAAAGTCAGACAGGGCAGGAACTCCAGCAGGGGAGGAACTTGGAGATAGGGGTTGATGCAAGGTCAGAGAGGATAGCTGCTTTCTGACAATAGAAGTCACCACTCTAGGGCTGACAGCACCCAAGACTGTCTGGGCCCTCATACATCAATCACTAATTAACAACAAACCTCTAAACTTGCCTAAGCTTACGAAGGCATTTTCTCAAATGAGATTCTCTCCACTCAGATGTCTCTAGCTTGTGTTGAAGTTAACATAAAAACTAGCCAATGCAGGCAGCATGAGAAAAATGAAAACACGTTAGCAATTCTACCTCTGAGAAAGAATCAGTATCAAGAACATAGTTAGAATTAAAATCATTGCCTAAACATTAATAAAACAAATGAAAAACAAAAGAACATAACTAAATAATGAGGCATAGAACTATACAGAGAGGCCCCAAAGCTTGAAGTACATATGGCTGAAAATTATTTTTTAAAATACTCAGTCATCAGGGAAATACAAATTTGGACTATTTTACAATGATTTTATCTTAACTCAGTAAGAATGATGTAAAATATAAACAAATGAAACAAAACAACAGCAAAAATCCCCAAACAACAAGAACAAAATGATTACTAATGCTAATGCAGCTGTGAGGGAAGGGGACATTTACCCATTGCTATTGGTGCTGCCACTGTGGCAGCCAGTGTGGTGGTTTCTCACAAGTAGAAATAGATCTAGCACAGGAGCAACCTATAGCATTCTTAAACATATACCCAAAGGACTCTGTGTCCTACAACAGGGACACTTGCTCATCCATGTTTATTACAGCTTTTTTTTTTTTTTCACAAGAAAGAGGGATAGCCTAGATATCTGTCATTGAATGAATAATGGAAAGTAAGATGCGGTACATTTAAAACAATGAAGAATTATTCAGATATTTAAAAGTTATAAAATTAGCAGTTAAATAGAAATATCTGGTAACAATTATTCAGTGAGAAGTAATTCAAACACAGAAAGAAGATTGCCATGTTTTCTCTCATCTGTGAATGTTAGCTTTGAGTTTTTAGATAGGTATGTAGGATGTATGCTAAAAAATTCATAAGGGGTCATGAGCGGGGACTTTCAAGGGAGAGAAAAAAGAATGCAGTGGTATAAAGGGGAAACGGGAAATAATGGAACAAGAAAAGTTAAATGCAGTAGGGGCAGGATTTACAGAGTGGAAGAGGGAATGCAAGGAGGGTTAACTAACACTAAAGATTTTTGAAAAAGTCATATGAAAAACTTCTTCAGAACATGATTATATGATTAAAGATCTTAAGTAGAGTTATCCCACTAGGTACACGGGCTATAAGATAAAAATCCCAGTGTCAAAAATGGGTTACCTTTATTGAAGTTATGGGCAGTGAAATTTTATAGTTTTCCAAACATCATTGCTCTAGTGTACCTTCCAGAAATTGACCACAATTATATTTTAGTTACAAATTACTAACCACTAATCATATACGCAATTTCTATGCATGCTTATTTTAAATTAATTAAAATAAAAGATATTTTTCAAGAGAATAAAATTCATGCCTCAGTGTGGAGACCCTATTGACCAGGATCAGAATGTTGTAAGGGAAAACAATTCTGTGCAATAACTTAACAGGAACAATTTGAGCTGTTTAAAACCAGGCAATGCAGCGGTTAGGGGAGAAGAGAGGGAGACTGGGTCACAAAGAGTTTCCCAGAAAGCAGAATCAGGTGCAGATGTGGTTTAGTATATATGCTCACTGGCATATACGCATGCAGTAACTAGTCAGCTCAGGTCATATCAAGTTACTGTCCAGTGAGTCCTAATGGCATACAACCTGCATTCTGTGAGGGTGTACAAGGGGAAGCATGTCCAGGTAGTGTGTCTGAGTTCAAAGGACAGGAAGTAGGCATCACCTTTGGCTTTGGCACCAAATTAGAGGATCTCCAGTTACTTGTGACTCCATTATGAGTCATCTAGTTTTCCAGAGATTCAGGTCTGCTCAACAGCTGCATGAGGTGTTGATGCTTCTGAGGTTTCCTGTCTTTTCATGACATCATCTGAACAGAGCCTGCCCCCATAGGTGAGTGCCTGCTATTCTCATTTCTATTCCCAATCTCTGTTGACTCTAATGTTTTGAGAGTTCTCAGAGGAAACTTGTGGGGGCAACTCTAACTTAAAGCAAGGAGTTTTCATTTTACAATGAAAACCATTAAATATTTAAATTATAAGCTTATATTATCATTGAAATAAATAATTAGGTATAGTACACTATAAACTAATATGAGTGTATGTGTATTTGTATAACTAAGAAAGCTTGACCATATATAAAGAAAAAAAAAAGAGATGATAGTTTTACCCCTTCTCAACCAGGGTTGTTTTGACTGCTTGGAACAGAAAAAAATGAAATTCACAACATGTGATATAATTCCTATATTATTGATTTGTCTTCTTGCTATAGATGGAAAAGGTCTGAGAAATATTTTCCACAGATAATCAATATGTTTTTCATCATTTTAATTGGGCTAAAGTGGGTGGAAGGTAATTACTCAGGCTCCTATATCTTTATTCTTTCTTACTGAGGAGCTATTGTCTTTTCAGGGATTTACACCTAATGACTATGCTGTAGTGTGGAGGCCCAAAAATGTGTGCCTATTCCTATTTTGTCTGATGCTCAGAGAGTTTGGAGGTTGTTCAAAATTGTTGACAAGTATAGCTATCCTGACTCAGGATGTGATTACTGAGTTCTTTTGACATTAAGATGGCTCATACAAGTAGATCCATTCCATCCTGATAGACAGCCAGGATATGCATTTGTACTTCTGCTTTTTCTTTTGTAATATGAGGTTTAGGATACTTGGTCTAGAGTGGCTTCACTGCCTAAACAACAGAATACTAATGACTTGATGCCTCAAAGTGTTAAAGCAATTAAATCTTCAAGTTGTCCTTTGTATCTTGTTAAAGCAGTCTTTTGTTGACTCCCCCTTTTATATTGGGGAATAAAAGCATATGGAAAATTAAACATAGGCCATTTCAGTATTCACTGCAATACCCTTCTGGTACTTTCCTATGTTTTCTGTTTTATTATTTTTTTTACACATCTTAATATTCTTTACTTATATTTCTAAATTCCCATGCCCCTACCCTGGCAAGAGGTGTTTTTCTCAAGGTTGGTCTTTGAAACTATTGGTTGCAAGTTTGTTCACATGCCAGTTTACAGTCTGTCTGTGCTCCTTTGTCTTCTGTCACCTTCTTACCTGTGTTTTTCTCTCATTTTTTTTTGCCATTGTTAGAATGAGCAACACAGCTTCTTTATTCCCACTGCATATAATCAAGTTGCTAATGAATTCAGTCATAAAACTAGTAGCTTGTTAGACTGAATAGCTTATGTCTCATTAGCAGTTCATTTTATCTGAAAACAAAATAAAAAATGCTAGACAGTAAACCAAAGTCAACCCCTAAGTCCAAGTAGGTACAAGCTGAAAAGTATATAAGTGATACTTTCCTTGAATTTAACCATAAGGTCTGCTTAACCATTCCTTTAAGCCCTGTTTTAATGCAATGTCATTTGGTTCAATGTAACATGATTACTGACAAATAAAATCACTTCTCTCAACCTTTAGTAGCCCGGATGGAAGGAAAAGTGGACAAGTGGCAGACTCACATTGTTCTGTCTACAGAAGGAGTGCTCCACTCTCACCTGCAATGTTCACGTGAGAATACAGGTAGGTCTGAGTCAGGCACCTGGTCCAGGAGGGTTAGTTCACCACTTCTCCCTAGATGCCAATTCTTGCATCTTAGTCTGTAATAGTGTAAATTTAAGATAGTAATATCCATGTTCTTAAACACAAAATAGTTGGAAGTAGTCTCTAAAACTATTCCACTAAAGCTGAAGGATACCTAAGTACTCACTAATGATGTTTCTTTACAATTGTTCAGGTATGAAGCACCGTGGGCGTAGGACAGTCCACAGCGATGATTTTACCTCCTTATTCCGGAGGCTGTAGATCAATGGATTTAGCATAGGGGTGACCAGGTTGTTTAGGACCTGAACGGTTGCATCCAGCCAAGGGCTTGGTGTTGGCCTTAGATATATAAAAATCACTGGCATGTAAAAGAGCAAGATGGCAGTGAGGTGAGCACTGCAGGTGGAGAAGGCTCTGTGCCGGCCCTCAGTGGAGCGGATCTGTAGGATGGAGCGGACTATACAGCTGTAGGAGGTGAGGATGAAGAAGAAGCAACTAAGGGGCATGAGACCCACACTGATTAATCCCACCATCTCCAGGGCTGATGTATCCGCACAAGCCAATTTCATCACCACAGGGATATCACAGAAATAATAGTCCACCTCTTTGGGGCCACAATAGGGTAGCTGGAAGGTGAGTGTAGTTAGAAATGTTGAATGAATACAGCCAAAAATTGATGTTCCCATAGCCAGAAAGGCACATACTCTGTTGCTCATAATGATTGAGTAGCGTAGAGGGTAGCATATGGCAACAAAGCGGTCATAGGCCATCACAGTGTATAAGAAACACTCAGTGCCACCCAGGAAATGGTAGAAGAAGAGCTGGGACACACAGCCTGCAAAGGAGATGGCTCGGCTATTTCCTGAAAGGTAAAATAGCATCTTGGGAGAACTCACAGAAGGGAAAAATATGTCACACACAGAGAGCTGGCAGAGGAAGAAGTACATAGGCGTGTGAAGCCGAGTGGAGGAGACAATTGCGAGGAGTATGAGTAGATTCCCCACCAGGGTGAAGATGTAGAAAGACAAAAACAGGACAAAGAGTATGGTCTCCAGACCCTCTGTGTGTGGGATGCCAAGAAGGATAAACTGAGTCACTACTGAAAGGTTCTTCATAGCTTTGAGAATGTTTGACCTTGCAGTCTGGTCATTGATCTCCATTAAGAAACTGTTTCTTATGAGAGCTTTGAGTATGCTTTAAGAAGCAGCAAATTGTTTTCTACTGATGTGCAAAAACAAGATTTCTATAAAAGTACCAGTTACTATAGATTCATATTTGAAAGTTGATCTACCAAGCCTTTAGATTATCTTCTATTCCAAGAGCTGAAGTTACAAGACCTGGTCAAATATTCTCAAATTAGACACTGCTTTACGTAAGTCTATATTCTGAGAACATGTCTGTCGAACTTGATGGTGTGTGTATGTAACCTGCTGTCACTATTCATTATCCTCTGCAAAGCAATAAGAAAAATTGTTTGAGAAATTATGACGTTAATAGGAATCCTGATTTTGATTCTTCTTAGCTGTAGTAACTGAGACAATTTACACAATGTGTTTTATAGTCATTTACAAAGTATAAGACATACATAGTCTAATAGCAATATGTCAACATCAATGTGTTCTTATATGACGATAAAATTTCTAAATTGTCTGAAAGTTCCCAGCAAAACTATTATTAAACTCTATGGTAAGGTCACCCTTAACTTTATGAAGCTACACCTTCTGGGAATGTTAAGAAAGAAGGGAGGGGATGAAAAAAAAAACCTCTTTACAAATGTTGGGTGTGGCTGCCTCCCATGTACACAGCAGAGGGACTGTCTCTAAGGCAAGCTCTCTCTTGTGTTAAAGAAGGTCAGCATGAGCCCCAGTAATAACAAGAAATGTGACATACCTGAGGATGAGGTATCGACTGTAGATACCCCAAATTCCACCACTAGGGTACTTGTTTTTAAATATTCATTGTCAATCTCCTCCAAAGAGATAAGAGGTACAAAATTCAAAAGGAAGGGGATTGAAAAATCCCCAAGCTTCTTGTAATTCATTTTCACGCATTGGTCATTAAATAAGAATTAAATATCTAAACGTGGCTTAAAACTAAGAACTAAGATGAGCCTATGACAGTGTCTGTACACTGGTCGTAGATGTAAAGTATAAAACTGATAACAGACCATGTAAATAGCTATTCCTTCCAGACCCAAAGAAAGAGAGAAAGAGGGAAAGCTGACAGCAATAAATGTAGTTATTCTTTTCAGTCACATATACTTCCTGAGTTCTGGACCACACAAAATAACTCAAAGCTGACTACAAACTCAAACAAGAGAATATTAATGTTAGATATTTCTCTCAGGAAACATGAAAGGATGAGTACTGCTTTCTTGACCAAAGCCCATACCGCTGTGGGAAAAAGGCAATTTTGTATCTCCTACAATAAAAACTGTAAATAAAAAAGGCCCTGAGCACCCAGTTCTTACTCTCCTGATCTGCTCACCTTGTCTTTTTGTTATGTTTCTTCTTACTTTAATTCTCCTTTAATGAAAGTGAAACTTTAAAAAAAAAGAGAAAGTGAAACTTTTTATTAACCCTTCTTTGATTCTCCCTCCCTCCCTCCCTCCCTCTCTCTCTCTATCCACTCCTTTCTCTTTCACTCTCTCTTCCTCAATAAATGGTTTTAAAGTTCTCCTCAGTGTCCATTCCTATTTTCTTTTGTCAATGAGAGCAAAAACTTGTCAGGGTGACTGTTCTGTTGTGTTTAAGTGTTTTCCGTTAGTACTGGTTTTCTATAATTATTTGCAAACTTTGTTTTTTACTAACTTAGGTCTTTTCTTTTCAAGAAAAACAAAGGAATGCCAAACAAGATCCTATATAAATAATAATTAAATGATATTGACAAATTCAAGTATAAAAACCTAGTAGCTCTGTTTAGTATGCATAAACTATAAATAAAAAGAGAATCCCAAGGCACCCGTATTACTAACTTATAAAATCAATTGCTTTGTACAGATACTATGAATAAGACACAATACCTATCAACTCACTGGCAATTCATATCATTTCAAAACTCAAATAATCTTGTAAAATATTTTTTTAATTCCATTGTTGCACTGTAATGCACTGGATTCTTGATGCAGATGTACACACGATGCTATTGACTAACTTTAGAGAAAGGAGGTAGATATATAGGACAGAATATCCACTAGCTTTTCTAATTGTTTCATGTGAGACATGAAAAAGAATTCAGTTTTTATCTGTATTCTCAAGGCAGGATCTCACTACATAGCCCTGGTTGACTTGACTCTTATGTAGTTAAGTTTCATCTCAGACTCACAGGGATCCTTCTGCTTTTGTCCCTTGAATGCTGATATTAAAGGCAAACATTGTCATGCCCAAACCCTTATCCATTTTAAAATGACAATTATTGAATTGCTATGGAAGAAAGGATAATTTAATATAGTGCATGGGATATGTTTCTCTCTAATTTATATTTATTCCACTGAAAGGTCAAACTTGGTAGCTAGTGCCATCACTGTTGGCAATACACCTTTTTATTACTTCTCTTATTTTTAAATCATAATATAATAGCATCATTTCCCTTTCCCCTCCAAAACCATCTCATTAACCCCTCTTTGCTCTAATTCAAATTCATAGCATCTTTTTACATTGTTGCTTCATGCATATATGTATACACATACAAAATACAAAGTATTCATTCTATATCATGTTACAGAGCTGACTGTTTGGTACTAGATAACCATATGGTATGTTCTTTCCTAAGGAAGTCTATTTCTCCCTCTCTTTCTACTCATTCCTTAATTTTACTATATAAAATGAGTATGTGTACTTATATCACCTCCTCCTTAAATTACATCACTGCAGATTTGAAAACTACAGTGCTGAGAGAAGGTCCCCAGACCTAACAGAACTTCTGTGCTGTTTACTCTTGGCCTTTATCTGTTCTAAATGGAATTAAGGCAACTCAAGTATTAATCAAAGATAGAGTAAAAGCAAGATACATATAAAAGGTAAGGTATCGTGTTGAAATGGAAAATACAGTGCTCTGTGTTAAGTAAAGACACGGGACAGACTAGCAGGAGGGTTATGTAAGTCAAAATCAGAGTAGACAACTTAGGAGACTGGGAACCTTTCCACTCACTACTCCATTAGTAATGAAAGTAATAACACTGGTCATTGCATAAGCAGGCACATACCATGTAGTAGATACTTACTGTTTTCCAAGGACTGGTGAGTCATTCATAAAACCTGATTATTTTAAAAAATATTTATCCATTAATATTTCTATTGTAAACCAGATTTGCAGATAGAAAGTTGACTTTGAAATACATCAAAAATAGCTCTTTTATTTTATTTAATTCCATATCTGTCCTTGTAATCTTTAGTAAGATCTGTTCTCTTTTTGTCTTTGCTTCCTGAGAAATCCTTTTCTATCACTTGGAAGTGAAGCACTTCCTACAGGACTTTTATGGTCACCTTATACAAAAGTGAAGGAAGACCTTATGTCTCATTCTTCCCCAGTAATTTTCAGCCTTTTTATTTTAAAATTGTGTGCCTGTGTGTGTATGTGCATGCGTGTGTGCATGTGTTGTGTGTGTTTGCATGTACACACACACATGCACATACGCATGCACCTACCATGGTGCCATGTGTTGATCAAAGGGCAATTTATTGGAGTTATCTTTATCTCTCTCCACTCTATTGTTTTCAGGGATTGAATTTAGGTGATCGGGTAGGCATCTTTACTGGCTGATTCATTTCCATGGTCCTAATTTTCTATCTTAATTTTAGATTTTAACTGAAATATTATTTCATCTTAGAAATCACATAATATACATTTTCTTCCTTTCAAACATCATATCTTGATATAAACTCCAATACAGGAACTTTTGATCTAAAGTTCATAAAAATTCTAGACAGGCTGAGCTGCTAAAAAAATATCACTAAAGATAGGAGCCAGGCTAACAAGGATCAACACATTCCACTGAGTAAAATTTAGACTGTAAGGAGAGACACAGTAACATTCTGAAGAGAGGCTGAGGGCACTTATTTTTCACAAATGCTATTCATATGTAAAAAATTCCAATTCCAGTGACCTTTCCAAATCCTTCCTTGGCTAAGGAAAGACCTTCAAAGTTTCTGGTCTTTGTTTATGCTCAGAGACCATCATGATGTTCTGTGACTCCATAGGCTCATTGGATTTTCCTATTGATTTAAGTGAAATGCATTCCCTAAGGATCAGGAAGTCTTGTGTGTTACCTGTTAGTGTGAAAAGCAAAGGCTGACATTGAGACCTTGGCAAAAGTTCTGTAGACCTGGAAACATGACACCATATTACTAAGTACAATGACTAGAACTTACATTTCCTATTTATGATCAGAGCAGTGAACTCCAGTCAAGAAGCTTCCATGCCCACTTATGAATCAGGTCTCCTGAGGCTTATACAATCAATATCAGAATACTCTCTCCCTAGATTGCTATCTCAAAGTGTTCTTTTTTTTTCTTTAAAAGAAAAAACACTTAAGTCTTATGTGGAGTTCAGGGATAGCTCTGAGGGAGCAATTAGTTTGTCAACTCTATTCATCATCCGTACATGAAATTATGGAGATGATGTCATTGTAAACAGATGTTCCAAAATGGGAATCATGGTCTTCCAATATTATTTGCACTGTAGAAAACATGTCAATTCCCATATTATTAGTTCATCTGAAATGCTGTCCCTCTACTTGGCTGCCTTTTGTTAATACTCAACTACATCATTTATATTATCATCTTAAACAGTTATCCATAAAATTCCAAAAGTTTAAGAGTAAAGGTAATGACTTTAGATTATAGAAAGGATTTTACATTGAAATTGTCTTCTATGGCAAAAGTTTGTTCCAAAATGGAAATAGAGATTAGGATACTATCAATATGTTAAAGTATGTCACAAAAAATGTTTGTAGAGGCCAAAACTTTAAAAAAGTATATTTATAAAAATCTTTTTAAACAGAAAAGATTTCTTCCTTTTATCAGAACAATTGCTTATAGTCTCTCCTGAGTTTCTAGTTGGGAAACTTAGTCTTGACAGGGTCAAGGATCATTTACCAATTTGTCCTTGTTGGGCTTCAGCTAAGTGTTACACATCACCTAAATTTTAAACCACACTTTATTATTCAGTTCTGGTGTAACTGACCAATCAAATGTGTTGGAAAGCCAAAATCAATGAGAATCTACTATGACAAGTCAATGTTTTAGGAGTCGCCCCTACACAAGCTAGATTTCAGGGAAAGATGAGACATCTTCGAAAGTAGGGTGAAACTGTGAGAAGTCACCATCTCAAAAAAATCTTGTGATCAGAGAGGTCATATAGACCCCAGAAATAGGACTTTACTCTGCGCAAATTCCTCAAAGGTATAGGGGGTGAATATAGAGGCAAGTATCTTCAGTGCTTCCAAGGGAAGCAGCATTGTTGACAAAACCCTGACTCATCCCAGTTGATGGCCTAATTTGTAGAAGTAGTGTGAGTAATAATAGGCAGCCACAACTGACCTTAGGAACAAAGGGAATATAGTTAAGATATGGACAACAACCTGGCCTCAATGAATGAATGGAAAGCCAACAGTACAATGATGTCCAGTAATACCAATAACAACCTGAAAACCCAAAAACTAGACTAGACTTGAGAAAGGGAGGATAAATGACACAATGAATCAGAGCTTACAGACCTTCTTACAAAACTCTTAGTATAGGCTACTGATAAGCACACAAGACAATCACAGCCACACCAAATGTAACATGATAAATTCCATTATTTAAGCTGTCAGAGGTTATAAACTTATTTTATATTTTATGTTCTTTTTTTCCTTTGGGGGATACTCTTGCTACTTAATGGTTATAACCACATACTATTTCATTTTAATATATTCCTGTTGACAGAGGTTTCTGTCATGCTCAGTCCCACAGCTGTTTAGTCCCAAAGAAAATGCAAAGTAGTACATTAATTAAATAACTGGTTGGCCTATTACCCATGCTTTCTTATTAACTAAGTCTTTTATCTTAAATTAACTCATAATTCTTGCCTGTGTTAGCCATGTGGTTTGGTACCTTTTATCAGTAAGGCATTTTCATCTTGCTTCCTCCACATCTGGGTGATGACTGTAAACTGAGCCTTTCCTCTTCCTAGAATTTCTATTCTGGTTGCTCTGCCCATACATCCTGCCTGGCTACTGGCCAATCAGCATTTTGTTAAATCAATACAAGTGACAAATCTTTAAAGAGTACAAGACCATTGTCCCACAGCATATTCCATCATTGAATTTTACCTCAAAATCATTCACTTTTATGTTACTATACTCTTTTTTTGTTATAACAGTTTAATACAACACATAATGAATTTGATCATTTTCATTTTCTCCCAGTTATCCCGTTCTCTCTTGCTGAAACTCTTCTTCTCAGCAGTCCTCTTCTTCCTACTTTTATATTACTTTTTTTGTGTGATCCACTAAACTTAACTACGGCTGCTTGCATCAGCATATGTGGAAGGTGATTCTTTGTGTTCATGCAGCAATAGACAACAATGACTGCAGAACTGAAGAAAACCATGCCATATTTCCTATTACCCATTAACTACTCATAGTCCCTTAGGTAAGTGTGAGATCTCATGAAATTTCCCATATTCATGATTTAATGTTGAAAAGTACAATCTTGTACAAATATCCAGTTCTAATGAGTTCATGAGTGTCAGGTTATCTTGACAAGATATGTTTTACAGCATTCCTTACCATCTTCTGAGTGTTATATAGTTTCTATTTCTTCCTCTGAAGTGTTCACTGAGCTTTATTGAGAATGATCCAGAGGGCCTGCATATGACCCAACACTCATTTTTATCCTTAGACCTTTAGCTACATGAAATCTCTGCATTACCTGCCATTCACAGCCAACAGAACACCTGATTTTTGACAAAGAATCTAAAATTATACGATGGAAAAATGAAATCATCTTCAACAACTAGTGCTGAAATAACTGGATGTCAACATGTAGAAGAATGAAAATAGATCCATAATTATCCTCATACATAAAACTCAAGTCCAAATGGATTAAAGACCTCAATATAAATCCAACCACACTTAACCTGATAGAAGAGAAAGTAGGAAGTAGCCTTCAATGCATGGACACAGGAGACCACTTCCTAAATATAACCCCATTAGCATAGACACTGAGAGCAACAATAAATAAATGGGACCTCTTGAAACTGAGAACATTCTGTAAAGCCAAGAAAAGAGTCAGTAAGACAAAAAGGCAGCCTACTGAATGGGAAAAGATTTTCACTAACCTCACATCAGACAGAGGGCTAAACTCCAAAAAATATAAAGAACTCAAGAAATTAGATATTAAAATATCAAATAATCCAATTTAAATAAATAGGGTTCAGATCTAAACAGAGAATTTTCAATATAAGAATCTCAAGTGGCTGAAAGACACTTAAGGAAATATTCAATATCTTTAGCAATCAGGGAAATGCAAATCAAAACGACTCTGAAATTCCATCTTACATCTGTCAGAATATCTAAAATCAAAACACCAATGATAGCTTATGCTGGAGAGGATAAAGAATAAGGGGAAAAATTGGGAGTTAAAGGACCTCAAGCACAGCATATACCCAAAGATGCTCAATGATACTACAAGGACATTTGTTCAGCTATGTTCATAGGAGTATTTTTTATAATAGTCAAAATATGGAAACAATCTAGATGTCCCTTGTCTGAAGAATGGATAAAGAAAATGTGGTACATTTACACAATGGAGTACTACTCAGTGGTAAAAAATACTGACATCTTGAAATTCGTGTGCAAATGGATGGAACTAGAAAAAAAAATCTGAATGAGGCAACCCAGACCCAGAAAGATGAGCATGGTATGTAATTACTAATATGTGGATACCAGCTGTAAAGCAAAAGATAATGAGCCTAGAGACCACAACCCCAGAGAAGCTCAGTAACAAGGAGAACCCTTAGAGAAACATATATAGATTCCCTCTGGGAAGGGGAAATAAACAAGTCCTCTTGAGAAAAATGGGAGATGTGGGTGTGGGGAGAAGGGAGTACAGAAGGGGCAGAAGATGGGAGAAGGGGACTGGGAGAAGATCTTGAAGAAATGGGATAGTGGTGATGAGGGAAGAACAAAGACGGAGAGCAAAGAAAGAAATATCTTTGTGAGAGAGCCATATGAGGTTAGCAAGAAACTTAGCACTAGAGAAATTCACAGGAATCCACAAGAATGTCCTTAGATAAGACCCTAAGCAATGGTGGAGAGGGTACCCACACTGGCCTTGCCCTGCATTCAGATAGACAAATATATTAAATATCATTATAGAACCTTTATTCAGCAACTGATGGAAGCGGAGGCAGAGATCCACAGCAGAGCACTGGGCTGAGCTCCCAAACTCCAGTAGAAGAGTGGGAGAAGTGAGATTATGATCAAAGAGTCAAGACCATTATAGGTATACTCACTGAAACAGCTTACCTGAGCTAATGGGAGCTCACCACTGCAGCCTGACAGTGAAGGAACCAGCATAGGACCAAACTAGGCCCTCTGAATATGGGTGATAGTTGCATGGCTGGGGCAGACTACGGGGCCACTGGCAATGGGAGCAGGATTTATCCCTACTGCTTTTACTGACGTTTTGGAACTTTGGCAGGGCCTTGGTCCTTTCTCAGAGCAATGTGCTTGAGTTTGTTGACTTCCCATGGGAAGCCTTACTCTCTCTGAGGAGTAGATGTGGGGGGGAGGTGGAAGATGTAAGAGGAGGAGAGGGAGTGGGAACTGGCATTGGTATGTAAAAGGAGAAAAGACAGATTTTTTTAAAGAAATATAATATAAAGATTTAAAAAAAGACAAGATGGACAGCCCTTGTCTCACAGTTGACTCTGTTTATCTTCTATCCTCCAAGACGCCTTGTCCAAGAGCAGTCTAGGCTCCTGAGGCTGAGACAAACACAGAAAAAAGAAGAAAAGAAAACAGCTAAGGGTACTAAGAACAATGGACATGAGAGAATAGTTATATTATAAATCATTTTCTATCAGGGTTACTATTCTTTAGCCCATGATATAAAAATTCCAGAAGTGTGAAGGAGACACTGAAAGCTCTTTGATATAATGGTCTCCTGGGGACATTTGGGACAGGAACTATACCCTAACATTCATCACGGCCTCTCAGGTCCTTTCTATCAGATATTGTAAACACCTAAGTTGATGATGTTTTTCTGTCTATCTGATACTTTGAATTTGATTTTTTACTTACCATTCTCACCCACGGGGAGGTTGTGTTGTGCCTAGGAATCTAGGTCAGGAACTTTAGTAGGCCTCATCAACTAGGCTCACCTAGTCATATCTGAGGAACATTTTAAGTTTCAGATTTGATGATACTTTGCTGCCTATCTGTTGTCTGCTAACTGTTCCTTTACTTTCACCTCTTGAAGACTTACTAAATTCATTCACTTGCAATCTACAGCACAGCTATCATAAATAACTGCTAAGGAAAGAATGGAAATCTCCTTCTATCACTTCCACCTTACTTGGGAGACAGTTTCTGTAACACAAAAAATAAAAACCCAGAGAAAAATATTGAGGTTCAAGTTGGAGATCAGAAAAGCAAAGCAGTCAAGCCAATAGAGAGGTCTCACCTCTACAAATACTCAGACCAAAGGAGCAATCCACCAAACCTCTTACTGCACTGCTCTCCCAAAAGAACTGAGACTGAAACCCTGAGATTCTGTCGTCCCATCTTCTATTCCTTTCTAATGCTAGAATTAAAAGTGTGTCCCACCACCTCCTGGCCTATATGGCTGACTAGTGTGGCTTGCTTTGCACTCTGATCTTTATGCAAACTTTATTTTAATAAACACAAATAATATACCACTATAAGGTTCTCACTGAGCTTGGGGATCACCCATTATCTAGACAGGCTGGCCAGTGAGCTTCAGGAATCTTCTCTCTGTGTCTGTAAATGCAGAGATTAGAGGCAGATGTACCATATCCATTTTATTATATAGACTCCAAGAATCCAAATTTGGGTCCTCAGGTTTTCATGTTTGTAATTTACCCAGCAGGTCATCCCCTATCCAAAATCTTTTCTACCTTGAGTTAATTTTCTCAAATATTTTGTCACAGTGACAGAAAAGAAGAAAGAACACTTATTGGCATGATAATTTTAAATCCTAGCTATTCTTTATTTTCAACCATAGCAAATGTTCTTTTCTAACACTTGCCTTGAGCCTGGCTAGGAATCTCATAGCACAGTCTAACTCTGAGGACTCACAGCCAACTTACAAGGTATTTAGAGCTTATGTAGAAACACTAATCTCATAGTATTAGTTAAACCAAAATACTTAGGAAACAGAAATAAAGACGTGTAATATAGTCGAAAACATAAACGGAATCAATGCACGATCTTCATAGCAGTTCTGAAATGGGCAATGTATGACTTTGGTCTGTCTCTTTATTATATTGCTGTATTTGTTGTATTGATATTGATTTTCAACTTTCATCCAATTTCTGCTCTTGTGAACATAAACGTTACTACTATGATCCTCAATAATAAAAGAACAAAACTAAGTGGATAACAATAATGCAGATTATTAATTTAAGCATTGCCCAGGATTAATGCTACAGGGCTACTCAAGACTATGCCACCTATTTAATTGTAATTTCTCTGGAAAACTTCAAATGTCATTCTGCATATGAGTAAAATAAAAGATGTATTGAAGAAAACATGTTAGGGGACCATAATAACTTCTCGAGGGCAGAAGATGAGATCCAAAGGTGCTTGAAATAGATAAGCAAGGTTGTAGGGAAGTCCTTTAATGTTAAGACAAAAAAAAAGGAAGGTAAAGATAGAACCCAAAAGCTATCTCAGCCAAAGAGAAAGTGAGGGAATTGGTAGTAGCTAGGAAACACTCTTGATCATGGGTGGCATCCTCAGAAGCCAAAGACAGCTGGGGTCACAGGTAACTTCAGGAGAGTACTGCCAGCTTGCACGAGCATCGGGATGGAGGAACCTGTAAGGAGGGGAAACGAGTCAGATCTATGGGACAGGAAAGAAAGAGAGGGTTTTCTTCAGTTTTCCTTAATTTTTCCTTTCATCCCCTTCAGCCCTGATTTACCTTCCTGCACTACCCTTGGTCTTTCCCCTTTCTTGTTCTGATTCTCCTTTAGTCTATCCTGTCCACAGGAACAGGGCAATAAGGATACAATAAACATCAAGGAATACTGGTTACATCTGTAAAGTTAATTTTGCTTGACTAAGTATCTATATCTATGTTCCTTCTGCCTGCTCAGCTTGTTCCATCCACTAAATACATATTTCATCCTAATCTTAAAAAGGAAGGATTATCACAGGGAACAGACAATGCTCTAAGATAGGATGGTAGGGGCAACAATGTGGTCTCTCTAGCACTCACCCTGTGCCACACATACAGACATAGTTCTTAAAACACATCTGGGAAAGAGGGGAAAGGAAGGAGGGGGATGTGCTCCTACCTGCATGGTCATGAAGCCAGGCCACAGCCTTTCTTTCCAGAAGCTCCCACTCACACTTCAAGTCCTTGCCATTGCCATGCAGCCAGAGGACAGCCAGTACTGTGGCCCACACTAATGGGTCTCCATCCTTCAAAAGAGACAGAAACTTCTGTAATGCTCCAGGCATTATAGCAATCCACTCAAGAGAAAGTAGATTTACTATAAACTTCCTCATCAATTTAATCTGATATATATATAATTCCCTACCCCCTCTTTACCACGCAGACTAATAAAGCCTCAGGATTACATTCCATACCACTTAGAAAAGTACTAGGTGTGTGGTGTTTCTGTATCTATCTTAGTCACCCCGCCTCTCTCGCTTCATGTGTGTGTGTGTGTGTTGATAGGACGATATCAAAACCATGGTAACGCATTCTAGACTACTGCTGCAACCTGCTCTTTGAGACATTTTAAACACTTCTTATTTTACTCTGCACAGTCTCATTACATGTCAGTTTTCCCACTTGCTTTAATCTGTTTCATAAGAGGAACACTTAAGCCAGGGGCATAAAACTTCAAAAATATGTTTCTAAAGACTAGATGCAAAAATCATACTGATTTTTAAAATGTATTTTCTTTTTTCCCCCAACATAATATTTATATTTATTATTTGGGGGTTTTTACATATACACCTCTGATGTGGGATTCCCCTCAGTATGCTGTGAATATCATTGGTTAATAAAGGACTGTCTTGGGCCTGGGCAGGGCAGAATAGAAGTAGGCAGGGAAGACTAAACTGAATGCTGGAAAAAAGAAGGCAGAGTCAAAGAGATGCCATGTAGCTGTCGCCTACAACAGACTAGCCCGAAACTTGCTGGCAAACCACAGTCATGTGGTGATACACAGATTAATAGAAATGGGTTAAATTGAGAACTAAGAGCCAACAAATAAGAAGCTAGAGCTAGTAGGCCAAGCAGTTATTTAATTAATACAGTTCCTGTATGGATATTTTAGGGCTGAGCAGCTGGGAATAAACAAGCAGCCTCCTATCACACTAACTTCAAAATCCTACCATGTCTGCCCTCCCACTCTTGTGATATCACCACCAAAAGAAAATAAACAAGTCCAATTCCTGTTGCCTGTATACTCACTGGGGCATGGTTCCATCTCCAGTGGCTAGTCCTTTAAAGAGAACTGAGTCCTTTCCCACTGCCACTGTCAGAAGCCATCAATTATGGAGAGCTACACATCAGCCTCCTTATTACAATTTTTTCTTATTCTTTTTTTATTTTTACTTTTAAAACAATCTTATTTTACAAGCCAATCCCAGTTCCCTCTCTCTCCAGTCCTCCTACTCCTCTCACCTTCTCTCCACCGCACTCCCATCTACTCCTCAGAGACAGTAATTCCTCATTTGGAGAGTCAACAAAGTCTGTCACATCACTAGAGGAAGAACCAAGGTATCTAAGCTGAGCAAGGTATCCCTTCTTAGGGAATGGGCTCCAAGGAACCAGTTGATGCACTAGGGATAAGTACTGGTTCCACTGCTAGTGGTTCCACAAACAGTTCTTCTCAATGGCCTCCTGTCAAAGCTGTCTCTTTTTGTTTGGGTTGGGGGAGGAAGAGACTTTGTCACAGAAGTTTTCTGTGTTTTTCTTTTCTTTTTTTTTTTTATTAAAGATTTCTGTCTCTTCCCCACCTCCGCCTCCCCTTTCCCTCCCCCTCCCCCAATCAAGTCCCCCTCCCTCATAAGCCCAAAGAGCAGTCAGGGTTGCCTGCCCTGTGGGAAGTCCAAGGACCACCCACCTCCATCCAGGTCTAGTAAGGTGATCGTCCAAACTGCCTAGGCTCCCACAAAGCCCATAGGTGCAGTAGGATCAAAAACCCATTCTCAACTGTGAGTCTGCAGTTATCAATACCACTGTAAAAGGAGCTCCTTCGCCCTTTACAGTCAGCTGGAGCATAAGGCGTGGATTTCCACATGATTTCTGGTGACAGCACCAACCACTGACATTCACATGGTCTCAGACTTTAGAAGGTGCCACAGACTTCAGTGTGGATTTCAATATGGCCTCAGGGCAAGATGGGCCACAGACACTAATATGGTCCCTGGAGGCAACCATACCCATGGACATCAACATTGATTTAGGTGGCAGCACAAACCATGGATATCCACATGGCCTTCAGTGGTAACATGGGCCACAGATTTCAACAGGGCCCCCTGCAGGACCATGGAACCTAGCCTGACCTTAAACACACTGGCACCAGAAAAACCTCCCTCAACAGAACACGAACCATGTGGGCACTAAAACTGGAAATTAAAAAATGGGATCTCATGATACTGAAAAGCTTCTGTAAGGCAAAGGACACTGTAAATAAGACAAAACAGCAGCCTATGGAATAGGAAAAGATCTTTCCCAGCCTCATATCTGACAAAGGGTAGATTTCCAAAATATATAAAGAACTCAAGAAATGAGAAATCAACAAACAAAATAATCCATTTAAAAAATAGGTACAGATCTGAATAGAGAATTCTCAACACAGGAATTTCAAATGGCTGAGAAACACTTCAAAAATGTTCAACATCCTTAGCCACCATGGTAAAACAAATCAAAACTGCTCGGAGATTCCAACTTATACATGTTAGAACGGCTAAGACCAAAAACACAAGTGACAGCTTATGCTAAAGAGGATGTGGACCAAGGGAAATACTCCACCATTACTGATGAGAGTGCAAAACTGTACAGCCACTTTGGAAGTCAATATGGCATTTTCTCAGAAAAAGAATCGGAATCGATCTACCTCAAGATTCAGCTATATCACTCTTTGCATATATGCAGAGGATGCTGCATACCACAGTGATACTTGCTCAACTATGATCATAGCAGCTTTATTCATAATAACCAGAAACTGGAAATGACCTAGATGACCCTCAAGCAAAGAATGGATAAAGAAAATGTACATTTACACTATGGAGTATTATTTAGCTGTTAAAAACAGTCACATCAAGAAACTTGCTGACAAATGGATTGAACTAGGAAAAAAAAATCATCTGGAGTGAGGCAACCCAGACCCAGAAAGACAAATAGGATTTGTACTCACTCATAAGTGGATATTAGATATAATGAAAAGGAAAACCATTCTATAACTCACAGACTCAGAGATGCTAAGTATCTGGGGACACTTTGGTCTCCCTGGGAAGTGGAAATAGAATAGATTATTTCATAGGTGTACTGGGGGCAGGTGGGAGTGAGAACAAGAAGGGAGAGGAGGGATATGGTGTGGGTAGAGGGGAAAAGTACTAAAAGGGATTACTGGAAAGGGGAAGCATTTTGGAGTCAGGTCAAAACTTGGTACAAGAGAAATTCCCAGGAATCTACAAGGGTAACCCTAGCTAAGACTCCTAGCAATAAGGGATATGTAGCCTGAACTGTAACCAGTCAAAACTTCCGGTGGATGGATTGTGACACCACACAACCTTCAACCTACTATTTGTCCTGCCTACAAGATATGCTGGAGCAAAGGTGGCACTGGAATTGTGGGAGTGGCCTACGAATGACTGATACAGCCTGAGACCAATGCCATGAGTGTGATCTCACCCCTTACACTGCCCGGAATGCCAGGACCCAGAGTCAAACTAGCCCAAAGACCTAGGATAGAACCAAACAGGACTGGAAAAAAGACAATGTAATGATGCCTAATGATATTATGCTATGCTCACAGATTGGTGCCTTCCCCAATTATCATCAGAGAGGCTTCATCAAGCAAATGATGAAAATAGGTGCAGAGATAAACAGCCAAACATTAGACAGAGCTTGGAGAATCCTTCCAAAGACTGGAAAGAAGGATTTTCTTTTTTGAGTCAAAAGAGTCAAACCCACAGAATCAACTAACCTGGAATCATAGGAGCTTACAGAGACTGAACTAACATCTAGGGAGCCAGCATGGGATTGATTGACATAGGACTACAAGCTAATATATATGACAGTTATGTAGCTTGATCTTCAGTGGAAGCAGGGGCTGTCTCTGGTTCTTTCGCCAGCTCTTAGGGCCCTATTTCTCATACTGATTTGCCATATGAAGCCTTAATAGGATGGGAGGTGCCTAAGTCTTTTTACAACTTGATATGCCATATTTTCTCTGAATAGAAACTGAGGAGGAGTGGATGGGGAGGGTCAGAGGGGAGGAAGGGGAAGAACTGGGATCAAGGAGGGAGGAGATTCAGTGTTCAGAGTGTAAAATACTAAAAAATAATAAAAAATAAAAATCATTTTTAAATTTTCATTTGAACTTTAGATAACATGTGATATTTTCCTACTTTACTATATGATTTTATTGAATTGAATTCATGGCCTCCTGTATGCTTGAATTGAGTTTTTCTTGGTGATCTACTTATCTAAGTATTAGAAGATTTTTTTATTGTTAAAACAGACATCATTTTGACAAGAAGTTAGCATGAAATAATTTTGAAGAAATATTCCTATATTTTTACACTAAATATTTAAGTCAGTTTGTATTTTCCAGCATAGATGCTTCTATTGAACAACAAATTCATATCTCATTTGTATTATCTATATTTCATAGGCTCAATAGCCATCTATGACTAAAAGATAGTGTACAAGTAGTATGTCGATAGAATGTGTGAAGTTTAATTAATTGTATTTCGTACTTTAATAATTCAGAAGTATATTTTTTTATTGCTTGGCATCTGCCTTTTATAGAGGAGATTTTTTTTTCAAATAGTATTAGAAGATCCAGAGGGTAATCTTAAAATTCTAAAGAAGGAGTACTTTATCCAGCTTATTTGAGAACACAAATACAACAATATTAGGGCTGTTACTGGAATCTCCAAAGAGAGGGCATTTTAACATTGACTCTAGAGAGTTCTAACATTGAACTCTCACTGGTGCAGAGAGAGTTCAGCTTCTTAATGTCCGATTTCTTCATCTATATATAGCTTCAAAATTAGAACTTGCCTTAATTAACTGCAATAAGGAAAAGTAAGTATAATAATAATAATAATAATAATGTGTTTAAAAACTGTCTGGTATAGTGTGAAGATAAAAATGTTTCTTTTTCAACTATGTCTCGGGGAATATGATTAACACAGAAGAGCATTTACTTTCCCTTTGACATCCATGAGTCTGACCATACCTTTCTGCAGCTAGGCCATTAATTCCATGTTTCTTATGCTCTTATGCTTAAGTGGAAATAATTGCATCTTCTATATATCACACATTCATTTCAGTTTGCATTATCTGTATTGTTTATTTCTTATTTCGCAGCCTGACCCTTGTTCATTCCGATTCCTATTATGATCCTACCATCCCAAAGCTCAAACCGTTTCCTTTGTTCCACTTTGCATATCACCTTGGCAGGGTTTGCAGCCTGGATGTCTTCCAAATTAGTGCCCAAAATCTTGGTCAGATTCTCGCCCAGCTCCCAGGAGCCATTTGCCTTTTGAAGTGAAATCAGCTGCAGAACAACACTTTCTTCAAAACCTTTGTAAAAGAAATGAAAGAGAGATGGCATGGGGACTTATGGATCACAGACTACTGGAGGAAGTCTCCTGAAATAAGAGGCTGTAGAGAGATTTCAGCAAGAAGTCCACTAAGTATTTCTAATCGGTGATGGGTGGCCGGTTGATCTGGGTTCTAAACACAATGGTAGCAGAATCTGCTGGGGTCTGGCCCTGTTGACTGGTGGGCTGTGTAGGCAGAGATTGCCAAGGGGACACAAAGAGGTTGCTGGACTACAGAACGTTTAAAGATATGAAATGTTATTGTAAATTAATGAAGCTAGGTCCATTCTGCCAAAAATATGGCAATATCATATCTCATGTCCCGCATGCTGCCTCTAATAAGTCACCCCCTATGTAAAGAAAGTTCCAGAATGAAGAGCACCTTCAGGGACACAATCTGAAGAGATTTGAACAGTAGTTTTCTTGGTAGAAGAATATGAATTTTTCATCATTCTGGCAGAGCCTTCACTCATCGCCAATGGTACACAAGATGCATAATCTGTGACAAAAAAAAATTACAGAGAAATTTTTTTTAAGAAAGAAACTCCATCAAATTGTAGAAGTATCTAATAAATCACTCCCTAGTTAAAGAAAGTTTCAGAATGAAGGGCACCTTGATGGAGACATTCTGAGGAGATTTCAAAGATAGTTTCCCTGGTAGAACTTGACTTGTACCTCATTTCGGAAGAATTTTTACGACTCAAGAATCGTCGGCAAAATGCAGAAACTGTGACAAACAAATATTACAGAGAAATTTTTTTCAAGAAAGAAATTCCATCAAACTGTAGAAGTATATCTTCATAGAACTCTAGGGATGCTAACCATTCAATTCAAGTCGTCGATGTGAGGCTTTTGATGCACCCAGGTCAGGGAGACCGAAACCTAAAATACACAAGGCACAATGGAGACTAAAACATTCGCTGTGTTTTCCAGCAAGCAAATTTTATAAAAAGAAAAATGTATTTCAGACATGTACCCTTCTCTCCATATCAGTCTCACTCACTAACCTCAATGAGCCATTCTCCTGTGTGGTCTCCTCCAATACACACAGACACTCACCCTCTGAGCCCTCTTTGTACTTCCTATTGAGTTTCTGAAACCCCTTACTTGTGTGTCGTACCTTCAATGCTGAAGGATTCTTCCAGATATTCCTCAATTTGAAAAGATCTTTTCCTGTCTCACAAAGCTATTTTACATCTGTCCCTTTCGAAATAAACACAACTGTACCCTAAGCGTCCAGGTTCAAGATTAGATTGCAAATCTTCTCAGCCCAAGAATATTGTCTTCTCTCTCACCTTAATTATCTTCTACATGTCCTCACTACTATCAACTCTCGACTACTAGGTCACCTCCTACCAGTACCCAAAGTACCCAAAGACACACTATGTGCTGAAAGTGCACTCCAAGCTCTTCCATAAATGTGAAAACTTTAATCTTATGTAGTAGCCTATGCAACATCTTAATGCATAGATCTTGCCTTCTTCATATTCAGTGATTATTGCTCTAATAGAACCTCCCTCTCTCTCTCTTTTGCTCTCGAGTCATTGGTAGCATTCAGAATTATTTTCTATCAGAAATATTTTAATCTTACTTTTAAAATATAACACCCATGTTTATAGTGCTTTAACTTAGGGTTTCTTGTTTTAAAACCATTCTTTTTGGCAGGACCTGCACTTTCTAAGTCCCCAATTCTTCATTTTGTTCAAATACATCAGCATCCTTCAAATTTTATATTTCAGTTAACTTAATCTTCAATCAAGCAAATTCTTCCATCATAAATATTTACAATCATACCCATAATTTCTAATCATGAGAAATAAATCAAAATCCTACATTAGAAATCACTTCAACCCTCTACCTACTTCATTCTTAAGCCAATGTTGATGAACCTGCTGCAAATTATTCAGAAAACCCAATATTCTAATTCAGAGCTTCTGCCTGCTGACAAAAGGTACTAAATGCAACTGGTCCCTCTGCAATCCCAGAAAAATGATGCTATAATTTTGTGTATTTTGCTTTGTTGTTTTTCATTTCATAAAAATCCCCTTTATCTCCTTCAGATCTCCTCCTTTCTTAAATCCCCTCTTCTACCACTAACATCATCAGATGCAATATAGTCACTATCTGTGTGGCTACTCACTAACCATCAAAACAGAAGTCAGATTCAAATTAAAAGATTTGATTATTCAATATTTGTGATGCTTCTGCATTGTAACATGTTCTGATATTCTTCTGTATGTCTATAGTAAATCTCTGTCCCAGTTGGACACAATCTACTTCTCTAGAAAATTTAAGGCAGTGTAAATCCTAAGTGTAGAAGGAAGAAGAAAACAACAAATTTAAGAAATGTTATTAAATTTAAATGTATGAGTTTCTAAAACTTATCATTCTTTATATAATGTACTTATATATCTGGTAATCATTATAAATGAGTTTAAATTTAGGTAAAACTTACGAGACCTAACTGCACATCCCATTGTAGGCAAAGAATCATACAAACCTGGTGTTGGAATCACTCTGGGAGCCAGAGACCCCTGCACTGGCTGATTGAGCTCCTTGTTTATGGCAATGAAAGCTGTGAAGGAGCTGAGGACCCCAGACTGAATGCTGATGCTCACCACATCCTTCTCTTCTTCTTTTGAAGTCTTGTGGGAGCCCAAGTCCTTGATCTGAATCAATGATTTTGCAGCCAACCGATGAATGGTGAAACTGAAAGAAGACACTGGAGAAAATTAAAGAAAAGCAACTGCAAATCAAGTACTAAGGACTCTTAATAGCTAGTGACTGCATATAGCAGGGATGGCTAGAAGATTTCAGATGAAGGAATGAGGAAGACAAGAGCTTAGAGGAAATAGCAGACTTCAGTGATAGGGGTGACAGAAACATCATGAATGGCAGAGAAAAAATAAAGAGAGTGTGGTGGTTTGAATAGAAATGACCCCATAGACTCAGGTGTTTGAATGCTTGGCCAATAGGGAGGTGTGGTCTTCTTGTTGGTGTGGCCTTGCTGGTGGAAGTGTGTCACTATGTTTGTGGTCTCTGAGCTCTCAGACGCTCAAGACCATGTAAGCAACCTATGCAACATCTTATTTAATCTAGTGTGGCATTCATTCCCTGCTGCCTCAGATCAAGATGTAAAATTCTCGGCTCCTCCAACTCCATGTCTGCCTTCATGCCACCAGGCTTCCTGTTATGACAATAACAGGCTAAACCTCTGAACTGTAAGACAGAACTATTAAATGTTTTCCTTTATAAGAAAAGCTAGGACACCATGCCATGATCAAGGTCCCTTCACCACAATAGAAAACCTAATCAAGTCAGTACATGAAAGGAGAAGAAGAGAAGAGAAGGGAGAGGTGGGGATGTATTGAGATTGAGAAGCAAAGCTTAATTCTTACCTAGTATTTGCCTTGGGCTCTAGGGAAAATGTCACCCTGTTTTTAAGACCCTTGCCTTGAAGGGTATACTTGAGGCATACTTCTCCTGAGCTCTCCACTTTCTACAAATAAGAGACAAGCAGGAGTGACAAAACAGACATACAATCAGGAAATGGTGAGCACTAGGAAAGCTCCTCAGCTCAAGGCAATGCCACACTAAGAATCAAGCAGTACAGGGGATAATAGAGACTTGGCATGAAGGAGACGATGAGACACTGGCTGCCTGCAAACTGACATTTCTTGCTAAAACCTCAAGCAATCGTTGGTGTTAATAAAACTGCTGACATGGTGTTTCACTTAGTAAAGGAATGAACAAGAATAGTTACTCACAGGCATAGTCCCAGTCAACTGGGCATAGATGATTAACCTCTGACCTCTAAAGATGACAGTCTGCTTTGGGGAAAGCATGTTAGCTGACAGGCCAGCTGGCAAATCCCATTTCAGAGAGATGTCGTTCACTGAAGAATTTAGAGCAAACTTCAGAGACCCAAGAGCCTGTTGGAAGACAGAGGAGCCAGAATTATACACAAGAAAGATAATAATGGTGGTCATCCATTGAGTATTTAGCAGGACCAAGGATGCAATGTATGTCTTATCAAGTCACAAGTGGTGAAAGAAAAATGCAATTCTTTCTCTAATTATATGTATGGTAAAGTAACATTTGAGAGATGGAAAAGTGTAAGTGGAAATGAGGGCAACACTTAAGAAAGAAGACTTCTGCAAAAGTCAGTCAGAGGAGGGATAGGAACAACATGGAAAGAAAAGCTTAGAAATATAGTGCTTTTCATATACTAATCAAGGAATGTGAACTTATACCTTTGAGTCTATCACTCTCACACCTGCCTATCTTTTCCTTTCTGTCTTTTTCATGGAGAATAAATTTCTACCTGATCTATTCAGAGTATAGACTACAGACTCAGAGCAGCCAAAGCTTTCACCTTCTCTTTCTAGTCTTGAAAAGAAAAACCACAAACTCTTTATTTATCTTCTCTCTGGCTTTCCAGCTACCACAGTTAGATGCCCGTCTTTAGATGTTGTAATGAACCCTTTCTAACAAAGTACCAAGTAGATTCACTAGTGGATAGCCCTGAACTTATGAAAGTGTGTCCTCCAGAAGAGTGGAGCATCTGCTTTGCAGCACGGTTCCTGTTCTGCCTCATACTCACTCTGGACATGCAACTCTGGACACTTGGCCAACTCTCACCTTGGTCTGCATCCTGTCCTTGCCTGTGATAAACTGTGCAGTGCCCCCTGATACCCGGGCGATGCTTTTGATTAAACTGGTGGAGGCTCCTTCTCCAATACCAAAAGAGAAACATCTGCAACATTGAAATGATGGTTAGAGACAGGTTTTTCATGGTAGAATTACCAGTTAACATGGACAAAAACGCAAGAAGACTAAAGATACTTACCTGAAAGTCAGTGCAAAGGCATATTTAGAAATCAGATCCTATTTCTACGGGTTTTAATAAATGCTTAAATAAGTTATATAATTTAATGTCACAAGTCTACTATGAAGAAAGGTTTCATTTCATTTGTTAATGAAGATCTGGAACTCAAAAACTTTGCAAAATCTGTCCTAAGTCCTATTTATTTATCTTTTTAATCTATGAATTTCCTCTAGTAAAATATATAGCAGGCAAATAAATAAATGAAAATGTAAACATTTTAGAAAATATAAATAGTCAAGTAATGCACAGACACATTGGCTGATACATTCAGTATCTGTGCAATTTTCTTTAATGTCAGCCATCAGCCCCAAATTTCATGAAATGGGGCCTTAAAATTAGTGTTTTCAATATGTAAGCATGAGGGTCAAAGTTTATATTGTAGTTTTATTTCCTCTCAATAACTAATAAAGCTGTCACTATTGGTTTTAGCATTTTAATTTAATTGATAAAACAGACAGATTAATGGAATTTCCAAACATTTGTCACGTGGAAGACCTAGAGGTGAAATACGTGGCTTCTTAAGAGATTCTGACGTTAAAGAACTCAGATACAAGGATCAAGACAAAACACTGTGAATTATGCTCACAGAAATACTAGACTAGGTTATTCAAGCCAGAGCGAACTAGAGACCTATAAACAGTAATTTTAAAAATTTGTGTAGAAGCAGACAACTACCAAGACAATAGCTCCAATGCTGTTAAGAGAATATAAACTTACGAGCTGCGACTTTGAAATGGAGAAAAGCAAAGGGAAATGAGCCTGTATATGCTGTCCACTTACTAATCGAAGCATGTGGCAAGTGTGGATGGCGGAACAACTAAGCAGTTTCAGAGAAGGTACAAAATTGTAGAGTTTTGACCTTATCCAGTAGAAGGTATTCTTGAAACCACCTGAGAACTTTTCATAGAACAATGCAGAAATACTAAAACTCAAGAGGTAGAGATATGTAAGAAATGGCCCAGGTATGAAATTCATCATACTCTATCAGGATTAACTCTGTTGGTTCTTTGTCTGAGCACCCATAGAAATCAAAGAGGAAGACCTATCAGAGGAAAATACCATTTAAGTACCAAGAGTCCTAAAACATCTACTAAGTCCACTATGTCTGAATAGCACATTGTCCATTTCTAATAAAAAATTAAGACAGAAAAGTTTTATAAAATAGGAAAAGTGGAGGGTTTCTATCTCATTTTTTTTGATGCTAGAAGTACATGGGTAGAAAAATCTCACAATATAATTTGAAATTCATGGGATTTCTTCTCATTGATAAATATTCAATGTCCAAAGCTACACAGGTCAAATGAATTCCAGAAGATGTGGCAAATATTGTTCATTAATAATGAGATGGGTTTGCCCTAAATTGCAAGGTGGTACTAAGATGTAACCATATTCACCGTTTCCACATAAAATAATAAAGAATAAAACCACCACCTACCTCAACATGTGGATAAAGTTCATTTCTTGAATTCAATCATCATTTATTACTCAAATATACACACTCCATTAGTACATACATGTGCATAGTGAAATCATGACTAAGAAGAAGAGAATGGAAGAAAGGAAGGGAGAAAGGGAGGGAGGGAGGATGAATGGATAGAAGGAAGGAAGGAAATCTTGATAATGAGCAGAATAGATGTTCTAGTGCACTGGAAATTAAGAATTACCAGAGAGATGATTAATTCACATGGTGTAGTCTTCGAATTCATTCAGTGACAAAAAAAAATATAAGATTACCAAATGTCTGTAGCAAAATGAACTGGAAGTATATTTTAGACACTCTAAAAGGAAGAAATTATACATGTCAGTAGGTAATCCTAGATTATTGGGACTTAAACCAGGAAAAGTGAAAGTTCAAATTTTGCTTGGCAATAAAGAGTTCGAGGTAAGACTCTATCTCAATCTAGATGTCCTTCAATGGAAGAATGGATGAAGAAAGTGTGGAATATATACATATTAGAGTACTACTCAATGGTAAAAAACAATGACATCTTGAATTTTGCACGCAAATGGATGGAAATAGAAAACACTATCCTGAGTGAGATAACCCATACCCAAAAAGATGAACATGGGATGTACTCACTCATAATTGGTTTCTAGCCATAAATAAAGGACATTGAGCCTATAATTTGTGATCCTAGAGAAGCTAAATAAGAAGGTGAACTCAAAGAAAAACATTTAGTCATCCTCCTGGATATTGGAAGTAGACAAAATTGCCAAGCAAAAATAGGGACTTGGGGGTGGGGTGGGATGGGGGTGAGGGGAAATGGGGTGAGAAAAGTGAGAAGGGGAGGATGGGGGGAGCTTGGGAAATGGGATGATTGGGATAAAGGAAGGGTGGATATGGGAGCAGGAAAGTATATATCCTAATTAAGGGAGCCATCTTAGGGTTGGCAAGAGACGTGACTCTACAGGGGCTCCCAGGTGTCCAGGAAAATGTCCCCAGTTAGTTCTTTGAGCAGCTGAGAAGAGGGAACCTGAAATGGCGCTATCCTATAGTCATACTGATGAATATCTTGTATATCACCATAGATGCTTCATCTGGCGATGGATGGGAATAGAGACAGAGACCAACATTGGAGTACCAGAAGGAGCCCCCAAGGTCCCAATAAGGAGCAGAAAAAAGGAGAACATGAGCAAAGAAGTCAGGACCACGAGGAGTGCACCCACCTACTGAAACCGTGGGGCTGATCTATTGGGAGCACACCAAGGCCAGCTGGACTGGGACTGAAAAAACATGGGATAAAGCCGGACTCTCTGAACATGGTGAATAATGAGGGCTAATGAGAAACCAAGGACAATGGCACTGGGTTTTGATCCTACTGCATGTACTGGCTTTGTGGGAGCCTAGTCTGTTTGGATGCTCACCTTCCTAGACCTGGATGGAGGGGGGAGGACTTTGGACTTCCCACAGGGCAGGGAACCCTGACTGCTCTTCCGACTGGAGAGGGAGGGAAAAAGGAGTGGGGGGAGAGGGAAAGAAATGGGAGGCGGGGAGGAAGCAGAAATTTTTTCATAAATAAATAAATAAATAAATAAATAAAAATAAAACAAAATGCAAACAGAGTTTAGTGCTGGGACAGAGCTAGGTACTGCAAGTGAATCTGATGCTGAGTTTCTTAATTTAAAACTGGTAGGGAGATAGTCTGTGTGTCAGAAAAAGCTTCTCTTTGAAACTATGGGTACTAAACAAAACCCCAAAGCTGAGAAATGTATAACTATTTATGAGTTGTTGTTCAAGGAGGCCCAGAAAACAAGAGAGAGTCTTGCCATTGCTCATGGTTGTCTACCTAAGAGAGATGCTAAGACCCTAATGTTGAAGCCACCATACACCTTGGTTGTATGATATAGAGAAATCAAGAGATACTATAAAAGTTGCTGAGGGGAAAAGGCATCTATGATCTTAAGCATCTGTGAGCCCTATGAACTAGGACAATATACTCACTAACGCAATAGTTGTATGACCATTATGGGAATAACATCCTAAGTATCAGTGAAAGGGGTATTTATAACCTTCAGTTGTATATCCAAGGGTAAACCTGCCAGGATTCAATGGACAGCCCCAATCCAGTGGTAGTAGAGATGGCAATGATTAAACAAAATTGGTCACACTATAAAACAAAAAGACATAAACTAAAAAAAGAACAGGTAGAAAAGGGAAGATTGATGGAAATGTGGGGGAGATGGGAAAGGGTGAGAAGAGAGAGTAACTGGAATGTGTATTACATGTGTGGAACTAACAAAGAACCAAAATATACAGTAAAATCATTTGAAAGGAAAGGTAAACTATCTACCTAACTTGAATAGAAAAAAATAACTTTAAAGAGCACATGCAAAATTCATAACTCCAAAGAGAAACTTAAGGGAATACAAATTCAAATGGCAATTACTTGAGTAAGGTGTGGTACCAGAAAATTACTTGAGTAAGGCTGCAACCCGAGAATTCTAGAAGAAAAGACAGGTGAAAACATACCCACTGAGGCCAGACTGATCTTACTAAAGACCAGTCAGAACTGCATAGGGAAGCCTCTTAGAAAACGAAGCAGAGGAATAATCTTAGTAGTGAAAATGTAAGCTACAGAGTAAGAAAATAGTCATTAATATATTCAACTATAAAATCAAATACATATCAGTAAAAAAAAGAAAATTTACTAGAGAAAATAATAACAGTAGTATGGAGATTTAAAAGAATACCAAAATGACACTCTAAATATGAAATATTAAAAGTTGTATGAAGTAGAACTATCAGAAAAATAAAACTTTAAACCCTGAGCAACTTTGGTTCCCATGCACAAAACTGAGTAAATTTTAAGAAAATAAACACTCAAATTGTGAGGTAATGAAGCAACTGGAATCCATTTGTAAAGCTGATTTGACTTAAATTACTACAGCATGTGAAATTGCCTTTCCACAGAAATTGGACAACTCTGTCTACTTAAAGAACAGCACAGTTCATGTGATTCTGCTTTGCTTTCTGTAGAGTTGGAGTCCAAGATCCCTTCTAAATACACAGTATCATGTGTCTTTAGCTAACTCATATTTTCCCATATAAATTAAATCTCCAGTAGATGGCTCATGATAGGTAATACAATCACTACAGAGACCAAAGAAAGTCCGTCATTATGAGAATCAATATAAAATATTCTGGAAAAACACACTTATGTAACTTGAATATGATTACATGCAAATTGTGTGTACATATAAAGAAACTGGTGAGATAAAGAAAGAAGGTGAGGTATGTGGAAAGACACACAAACCACAAAACTCAGTAGGATAGCAAATCAAGGAAATTTCACATAATCCATAAAAATTTTATTTGAGCTAGGTTTAAATAAGTGAGTTGTGGAAAGAGCAAGAGAAGATTGATAACTGCCTAGCTCCAGACCTGTGATGGATGCACAGGGAGCACACTGTGATAACTAATCTGCCCAGATAACAATGATTTGAGTAACTTTCTATGTTAAATTACCAGTATCTTTGTAATGAAAATGCAATCAATATATCCTTTAGAGATTTGCAAAAATAAGGAACACTGACATTGTAGTATCAGTGTTAAGTGGAAAACTACTTTTTAAAATTTTATAGAAATTAAAGGATCAGCCAGTTAACTGGAAAGCCCTTGAGTCACTTCGTCCCTTTAGAAGCATGAGATCCCATGATATCATGTGGAACATGTTATATATGGTGCTGCTTATGGTCCAGTCAGAGACTTAGAAACCACACTCTCCCCATACCTGTGCTTCTTGCTGTTTAACTGAACTTTTTTAATGACACTAAATGTGTCATCAACTTCTCCATCTGTGAAGACAAAGAGCTGAAAAACAAAGAAAAAGATGCATTCATCAAGTTTCTGTTGAGTTCATCAGAGGACAACAGCATTGGTCCTCATGGTCCACAACTATTTCCAGTCCTTGTAACTTCTTCACACGGGGCTGGGAACCCTAGTGCTCCACTGTCATTTACATGTGGTCACAGACACTCTTTACTGGGAAGAGTTTCGTACCCTGGAAAGTTTCACATCCTCCCCATGGACCTTGCATCTTAAACTTTCGAGGTACCACAAAAGACTGTAGACTCCATGCCCTCAAAGAATAGAGGAAGAACACTGCCTCTGATCTGTTTTCTCTTCATTCTATGGCAGACGGTTTAAATTTACACACTATTTACACAATTATATTGGGAGAACTGGTTAGTGGAAAATTTCACAGTTTTTTCCTCTCAGCTTGGTTCTAAAGCTCACCTGTAGGGGATGTCCAGGAATGGAGGGAGCTTTGTAAATATTGCAGAGTGGTTTCAAGATTTCAGTGCCTCCTAGGTCTGCTTCTAAATCCTTCACCCTTTGCACTGCCTCCTCCATTGTTTCCTGAGTGTATTTCACACTCTCCCTTAGAGAAACAAGCATGTCTAGTCACATGGCAATCGTGCACATTGCTATTCCTATTGCAAAATTACTATCACAAAAATTGTTCCTGAAACCCCCAGTGTTGAGGACTACTCTGCGCTAGTCAGATTAAAATTATAGCGCCTCCTTTAAAGTACATTCTTTCACAATCCATAGTCTTCCCACAAACTTACGGAAAGAATTTTTTAAAGGAAGATCCAAATCCATAGATGTTGAAATAACAACCCATAGGCAAACTCTTCAGCAACAGCAGCAGAGTTTCCTAAGGATGAGAGAAGATGAGGAGATGGAGTGAGAGAAAGCTCTACCAAACATCCAAACCCTGGTCTGATTCCTAATGGTATAAAAAGACATCATCTTTTGTCACCTTTCATTTCAAGGCTGAGATTAGCGTGGCCATGCTTGTTACTGCTCAGATGAAGAATGGACCTACAGCTATGATTTGACCATACACATGCCCTTCCCAACAATCCTCACATGGCACTGCTGAACAATGAACAATGAAGATTCTGGCTTTACCTTGGCAGCCTCTATGCGCAGCCGAGAATTCTGGTTGTTCATGGGAGATCCCATACTTCCTGAGCAGTCCATAAGGAACACAAATTCTCCACAGGCCTTTGAGAGCTCCACTTCTGGGATGTCTGGATAGAAGCTCACCATTGCAGAAGGAGCTCCCATCAAACTATCTGTATAGAAAGAAGAAAACCCTATAAGGTACAAGGAAATTCAGGTGCTCTAAAGTCTCCAAGAACCAATCATCAATTCAATACAGAACTGAGAAAACTCAAATACAAAGTTTGTTCTTTTTGTGCTGTGTGCAAGAGTAGCGTTATTTTGAATGTGTAAAGTGCATTTCTCCCCACACTGAGAGACAGGTGGTTTTCATGACACTAGCATTCTTCTGAGAAGCCAGATGCTCATGAGAATGATGGGAATGGATGTCCACACTCTTTAGAACAGGGCCATGTAGGCAGTAGACAGTTCTCCATTTATAGTGTAGGCTAGTTCTTTCAAACAAATTCAAATGGTTTCACTTCATAAGTCAGAGCTTCCTTGTTTATAATTGAGCACCTCTGCTTCTTATCCCCAGTTTCATCTTCTGAAACAACAGGGTAGTAATTCGTACTATAGGGTTGTTGTAAGTTTAGGTGATACAATATGCTTACAGAATTCAAGGTAGGGCTTAACTGACACTGAGCTGTTAATTATAATTTTATACATATTTCTTCTTTTAAATTTGTGCAATTTAATACTTGAAGTTTATCATATTATTTAGTTTAGAGTGCTATGTCTCATATTGGTATCTTTAATGGTTTTACTGAGCCAAGCTGCCTCTTAAGCTTCTCTTGTATTTCAAAAGGGTATGAGAACAGGAATATACCTGGCAAAATACATGCCCTGGGAAACAAGGATTAGAAATCACAGATGGAAGAGATTATCAAGACTAAAATATGACCAGTTATGTCCCCCGATAGCCTGTCTGGACACCTTATCACAGAAAAGAGTTGAAAAATCTTCATGAGACCAAGGGGATGGCACCTATTACATAGTAAGTCACAGAATCATGAGGTTCTATATCATGGATTAAAACATTCCTGACTGAAGACCAAGTCTGAGTTTAAATACTTCATGAGAATTCAAAACAGAGACCAAGAAAAATCAACAGCAACAGATAGAGAAGAGCTACTGGGAGATGAGGAAGTTACAAGAATCCCAGGGAAGCTGCAATTCCCCTCAGTAACCTCAGAGAGATTTGGCCAAATAATGAGGGAAGTAGAAAAAGCCCCTATGTGTGGTTCACTGTGAGGTCACCTTTACAAATATTGAAAATGTTATATGTGCAGTGGTTGGGTATGGAAACTCAGCTTCTTGGTAAAGTCCTCACAGGGCTTTGACAATTACAGCAGCATAAGCCCAAGCCCAGCTGTCACACTGTGAACACAACTGGCCCCAAAGGAACTTCTATATATCCAACCTGCAAATAAAGACTTGCAGCAACTTCGTTGGGTTGTGTGATGATCCCTGCACCCCAGTGCAGAATGGGTCGGAAAAGTCAAAGAGATAAAACACCCATGTGGGCTGTGCCAGCTTGAATAAAAGTTAAATACACTTATAAGGAAATGTTCTAAGTGAAGAACACTAGATCTATATAAGAAACAAAACTCACTGACAAGCTGAATTAGGTCTATGAGAAATTCAAGTATGTCAAAAAGAAAGAGATTGAGTTGGATTCTTGTGATTTTTATTTTTCAAAGTTCAATTTCTACAGGACACAGAGGACCTAAAATTAACTCTGTGTTTAATTTGGTCATTCCTATTATTACTAAGACAAAAATGAAAGAACTGGCAGCAAGATTACAGCCAGCTGTGGTGATCTAAAGAATAAAACAAGATTACTTAAAGTGAAATTATTATTTGTCTAAAAAGAACTACTATTTGAATATTGTCTGGATTATAATACTGCTATTTTCCTAATCCAACTATTATTTTATAGTAATATTAGTAATGAAAGCTACTTTCCTATCCCATTATTTTGAGACCTTCTATGTAAATTTTTCAATCTAAAGTTTTTGTTGTACATTATCATAGTAATGACATTATAACTCATTATATAATGGGTGGGATGACACAAGTAGTGACTGAATTACATTTTTCATCACTTAGTAATGTTGGACATAATATAATTATAATATCAGTCAATATCACCTGCATATCAGATAGACATCTACATTTATTTGAGAAGAAATATTGTAAATATTAGAATTATCAAAATGAATATTTTCTTTATTATTTGCACACTAATTGTTTCAAACCAGTTGTAACAAACTGATTTGTTTTAATACCATTTGACACTGTAAACTCACTACACAATGTAAAGCATGAGACATCATCAGATTTGGACATCACTGATTCTTCTATATGAGAAGTAGTCACAAGATTATATTTATTTGTCATTTTTGGAAGACCAGTCATTGCCACATGGTAATAATGGGTTTTGTGTATTTTCTTGTTAGTTATTTAGTCATATTTCCCTCTAATTATCTAGTAATCTATGCAAATTAGCCTATGGTCCATAATCACCTGATTACCTGTGAAGCCCAATCATTATTCCATGTGAGAGTGAAAAGTCAATTATCCTAATGACTATATTCTGATCCTGCGTGAGGTAGAAAACCCAGGTTAACTTGGAGTTACATCATAGAAAGGGGCCAAAGTGGGAAACAGAAAATACCTGGCTTCATGTCCTGCATCCCCATCTCCACAGCTACACTGGGGCTGTGCACTTCATTGTAGTAAATCAGGAGTTCCACATCCCGGTCAAACTTGTGTCCTTCAGCCAAGGAAACCTGAGAAGGAAACCAGCAGAAAAGCCATGTTAGAACTGCCAATGGTCACTTCCTGAGATAAGGTAAGGATTTGGGCTTCTTCCATCGGGAGCACAATCAGAAGGAACAGGAAAGACTGTATGGAAAAGGGTCTACACTTTCCCCAGAGCAGGGAAGGTAGATATTGTGTCTCTCCAAGCATGGCCAGAAGATGCAAGGGAGATGTGGGAAGAATGAATGACGACCAAGTCAACAATGAAGACAGAGGGGACTGACAACGGTGTTCTCTTTTTGTTCACCTGAGCAGATGTCTTGTCATCAGCCAGGTACTGCATAGGACTCAAGGAGCAGTTGGACTGGACCCTCTCAATGCCATGCTGGGAAGTGATGGTAGCAACCATGCTGAGTGTGTAGGGAAGGTCCTCCAAAGGGACCATGGGAGTATTTATATTCAAGGAACTCTTCGCTGACTGTTCTATAAAAAAGTACATTAATTATGTTTCCCATGACAACAATTTCCAAGACAAACATAATTTTATATTTTTCCCCAGCCTTTCTATGTCTAGTTTTCAAAGCAGAAATGACTTACCAGAGAGCTGGTATCTTGGATTCAAGATGGCTGGGAGCACATAGCGCAGGGCCCCATCTGTCTCCAGAGGCAGCTCCTGCACATACCTCAGGGTCACTGCCACCTTGGCCCCAGGCTGGAGGTTCCCCACATTGCAAGAAAAGACATCCCTGGTGTAGTCATCCTCTTCCAATAAGTAAGCTTGGTAGCCCTGGGAGAGGGCATCCTCATAGATGCTATGGGCCTAGAGCAAGAGCAAGGTAAGTTGAAATGAAATCACAAGGGTTCAAGAAAATACTAATTGTTCAGAGGGAGTGTCATGGATTCTATGGACTATGCACAATTATTTTAGTAGCTTCTACCCGACTGTCTCTGTTTTATTGATTTAGACAAATCATTAGACATGATAGAAAGACAGAACAGTCAACATCAGTACTTATGAATTGTTTATAAAGATAATAGTAGAATGCAATTTGAAAGATGGAAGAGAAGATATAACAAACTCATCCTTCCGACCTGCATCTTTTCCTGCAATTCGGCCACAATTTTCTTCCCATCCACCAAGGCTTCAAAGCTGTAGACAGCAGAGTCTTCATCCATGGGGAACACAAAGATTGCCTCCAAGGGGACTTTCTCCTCATTCTCATAATTTAAGGTTGCAGAGACACTAGCCACAAAGTCATTGATGGACAGGGTTACTGAGATGCTCTTCAGTGGCACTGGGGAAGATACAAATGTATAGGAGATCAGCAAACTTTACTATACTGGCACCATAGATGATGAAATTTGCTGGGTCCAGTGACCTCATCACTATGAGTCAGGCTTACCTGGTTCCTTGTTGCCAGTGATTAGACCACAGTGCTGCTCCATTGTGACTGCCTGTGTCTGTGGAAATGACACATCTTTAAGAGAATTTTGATAGAGTTACTGCATCAATAATACAGCTTCTGTTCTCTCTTGCAGGAGCAGCTTCAAATTCTTAGTGTTGGAATAAGTATCCATGGAGTGGAGATGCTGGTGGTGACTCTCCTGATTAATGCTTCTCAAGTGGGGAGGCTCTAAGTGTCCACTAACAGGAAATCACCAAAATCACCTCAAATCACCTTAAAGTGCTACAAACACCATTCTATATTTACAAACAGTGTTAAGTGAACTGTCCACAGGAACCTGAACAGGTCCGATAATTTAACCTCAGCATTCTTAGTCCAGTATAAGAGGCATTTCTAGTATTTTATTTACTCTTATGTTGTATGTAAGAGTGTTTGCCTGCACTTCTGTGCATCATGCGCAGGAAGATACTCTTACACATAACATATTACACAAAACAGAGGTCAGAAGAGGATATTGAATCCATGGGGACTGGATTTACAGATGGTTATGAGCTGGCATGTAGAACCTAGAAGCTGCAGTTTGGTTCTACAGAAGAGAAAACAGAGCTCTTAAAGACGGAGTAATCTCTTCAGTACCCATTCCCTGTCCTTCCCATGAATAATTGTGTGATCCAAACGGCACTCTATATTATGCTTCTCTTACTTAGTCACTTTTCTTTAATTCTTTGTAGTGAAACTAACCGCTGTTTTGTTTTGTAGTCCAACACAGAGAGTAAATAAGTGACGTGGTGTCATCTGTATCATCATGTCTGCCTCCCAACACCTTTCACATTGCAACCAGTGCTCAGAGAACAGGGAGAAGTTTCAGTAAGTTTCTAAGAGCCCGAGGTCAAGGAGGACTACTGCAAGTCGGTGTCTTCTGTCCATGACAGGGCCACTGTAATCATGAACTCAAAGCAGGTTTTCTTACCTGCACAAGACATGTACTATCAATCCAGTCAATATTTCTGCATAGATCTGGGAGGGGTGCATGCAATCCAGTCCTTACCTGAAGAGGTTTGTGTTTGATACTACTTGGAATGGGGCAGTCATTTTTCTCCAGGGACTTGGTCCATGGTAGGTAGCCCATACTCCAGTTGATGACCCTGCACTCATGTACATATTGGGAACATTATGGGATTCAATAGGTTGAGAAAAATAAAAGAATAGGCTTTTGGGAGAGGGACTTTTTACTGGTCAGGAGAAGCTGGAAGGTGAGACTCAAGGGGATATAATAAAATATATTGTATACACCTATAAAATTTTCAAAAGATAAATTGAAAATATCCATTTTAAAAGATATTCTAAGATATAAAAAGAACATATGTACAATATTTTTCTCTCTTTTAAAACAGACTTTCCTAAATATATTTCATGAATTATAGTTTTGTACAAATCTTGAATGCAATATGAAGAAAAAGATATGGATTAATTTTACCAGGTTATGATTTACATGATTATTTTATCCACAGAGTCCAGAGATTGGGCTAATCTGAATTATCTGGAAGCTGTTATGGGCCTTTCTAAACCTGGCCCCTAGCTAGCTTGATTCTCCCTGTTGTCACTGTATGTGACCACAGTGGCCAACAGTAAGAAGGGTGGTTTCCCCTGGAAATTTGTCCTAAGGACCCTAAATACACAACAAGGAGCACACATCATTCTTGTTCAGATGCCAAGTCCCCTAGAACTCTCAGCTTTTCTTTCAGATCTAAAGGCTGGAAAACTTTCTGGAAGGATTAACTTTCCATCCCTGGTAATCCCAATCAGCAATTCTGAAAGCTGTGCAGGGCTGTTGCTAGAGCCTTTAGGTTGAGCCTAATGACTATTTAAGTCTCTCAATCTGTGGTTATGGCTCAATGCAAAAAAAAAAAAAATTGTCAGCTTGTACAACATCCTGAGTTCCATAGCTAAGCCTTAGGCCAGGCTGAAGGCTGGGGACACCTCCTTAGTCTCTCTATAAACCAACCCTCTGATATCAGTGGTGTTTCCTAGAGATTTCCTATATATTTCAGTCAAAGAATGGGCTGTTTTCTACATCTGCTATTTTGAGCTATTGGAAGAGTCTGACCGCATTAGAAAGGCTCAGATCTGGCCATTAGTACAGAGGCAGCAGCTAAGCAAGAAAGAGGAGGACAGCAAGCCCTGGGAAGTACTTTCCCTGGGAACCTGTAGGTGGGCCTGGAGCAGGGGGAGAAGAATTTCTACTGACAGCAGCAGGAAGCTTACAACAGGACACTCACTGAGAAGCAGCTCAGGTTCAGGATGGACTGTGTCTGAGAGCAGAGATCACAGGCTGGCAGTGACCTCTGGAGGAGACCGAGAGGGGAGAGAGGAGGACCAGGGTCCCCTACAACGGAACACTGATTTCCTAATCCAACCTTAGAACAAATTTCCCTCTCTGAGTCTTTCACCCTCTCCCAACCATTTCCTTAGTCTGCAAATTGTGGCAAGTGTTCAAAGGCCTTGAGAAAAAGAAAGACAGGCTCCAGAGGTGACTAAAGTTACAGTCCTAAACTAGGTGCCTCTATAGAGCTAACAACTTTCAGTCAGTACCAGCTCAAGTACAGGCAGGGGTGAGTCACCCGGCCACACCCTGCATATCCTGGCTGTTTACTGCTTTTGGGAGTGAGGAAATCTGTGCTTTAAATCCAGAAAACTGATTACCGTAGCCTCTCTATCCAGGGCTTCTGTGACAGATATTCACAAAAGATACAAGTTCCACCACTTGGATGTGAATAGAGAAGGTTCATGGCCTGCAATGCATCGGGTGGGTGGAGAAGGAAAGCTCCACATCCTTAGGACAAACATACCTAAAACTGAGAAGAAAAACAAAAACAAACAGACAGACAACAAAGACCTATTTTGTGAGGTAGAGGAAGAGTGAGAAGAAGAGGGATTAAGGGAGAAGAGAAAGAAAGAGATGCAGTGGAGGGGGTGAACCTGAAATTAAGATCATTTATGTGTTATCAACTTAGAAAAATCTCCAGGTATCACAAAGCAGGATCAGTTTCTAAAAGGCATTTACAGTTCTTCGTGGGGTTGCCTAGCATAAGAGGCTCTTACCCTGTAGATGCAGCAGGTAGGGTTCTCTCCAGAGAGCAGAGCAGAGTCTTTACCCACTTTCTCAAATCTCCTCTGCTTATAGCAGCTTGTAAAAGAAAGTGAAAGCAGCTACTATCAAACTTCCAGGAAGACCTGCCCCCTTCTAGGGACCAGCTATAAAGTTTCAATTGCATGATAAAGGGATGGACTGAAAATTCAAAGCCTAGTATTAGATTTCTGCTTCTGTGTTGATGAAAGTGTTTTGCTGAAAATGTAGGGAAATTGCTTCAAACTAAAATCAATCAGAAGAGATGGAGAGGGACATTTTATACTCATAAGAGGAACAATTCATCAGGATGAAGTCTTAAACCTGAATATCTATGCCCCTAATATAAAAGCACCCACTTATGTAAAAGAAACATTACTAAAACTTAAGGCAGTCATCAAACCACACACACTAATAGTAGGAGACTTCAACACTCCTCTCTCACCAACGGACAGGTCAATCAGACAGAAACCTAACAGAGAAATAAGAGAATTAATGGAGGTAATGAATCAAATGGACTTAACAGACATCTATAGAACATTCCACCTAAATAGGAAAGAATATACCTTCTTCTCTGCAGCTCATGGAACCGTCTCGAAAATTGACCACATACTCGGTAACAATGCAAACCTCCACAGTTACAAAAAAATATTAGTAACCACCTGTGTCTTATCAGATCACCATGGATTAAAGTTAGAATTCAACAACAATGCTACCCCCAGAAAGCCTACAAACTCATGGAAACTGAACAGTCAACTACTGAACCACACCTGGATCAAGGAAGAAATAAAGAAAGAAATTAACGTTTTCCTTGAATTCAATGAAAATAAAGACACAACATACTCAAACCTATGGGACACTATGAAAGCAGTGCTAAGAGGAAAGTTCATAGCACTAATGGGATGGTTGGGATAAAGAAAGGGTGGATATGGGAGCAGGGAAGTATATATCATAATTAAGGGAGCCATCTTAGGGTTGACAAGAGACTTGACCCTAGAGGGCCTCCCAGGTGTCCAGGGAGATGTCCCCAGTTAGTTCCTTGTGCAGCTGAGAAGAGTAAACCTGAAATGGCCCTATCTTATAGCCATACTGAAGAATATCTTGCATATCACCATAGAACCTTCATCTGGCGATGGATGGACATAGAGACAGAGACCCACATTGGAGCATTGGACTGAGCTCCCAAGGTCTCAAAGAGGAGCAGAAGGAGGGAGAACATGAGCAAGGAAGTCAGGACCGCGAGGGGTACACCCACCCACTGAGACCGTGGGGCTGATCTATTGCGAGCTCACCAAGGCCAGTTGGACTGTGACTGAAAAAGCATGGGATAAAACCGGACTCTCTGAACATGGTGGACAATGAGGGCTGATGAGAAGCCAAGGACAACGGCACTGGGCTTTGATCCTACTGCATGTACTGACTTTGTGGGAGCCAAAGCAGTTTGGATGCTCACTTTCCTAAACCTGGATGGAGGGGGGAGGGCTTTGGACTTCCCACAGGACAGGGAACCCTGACTGCTCTTCTGAGTGGGGAGAGGGGGAGAGGATGGGGGAAGGTGAGGGAAATGGGAGGCTGGGAGGAGGTGGAAATTTTTTCAATTAAAAAAATTTTTAAAAATTAAAAAAAAGAAATCCATGAAACAGTTACACCATCAAACATGGCAGCTCATGTGTTACTCTCTTTCAGCTCACACAGCAGTGTACAGAGTAAATAAGTGACTGTGGTGTGGTTATCTTAGTGACTCCCAGTATCATCCTGTCTGCCACCCAACACCTATCACATTGCAACCAATGCTCACAGAACAGAGAAAAGTGTCAGAAAGTTTCTAAGAGCCAGAGGTCAGGGAGGACTACTGTAAGTCCGTGTCTTCTGTCCAAGACAGGGCCACTGTAATCATGAACATAAAGCAGGTTTTGTTACCTGCACATGACATCAATCCAGTCAATATTTCAGCACAGTTCTGGAAGGGGCACATACAGTACAACCCATACCTGAAGAGCTTTGCAATTGAAAGTCACTTGGAGCAGGAGAGTCATTTTTCATCAGGGAAATGGTCCCTGGTAGATTGCCCATGCTCCAAAATATGACCCTGAAGCTATACACGTATAAACAGCATTAATGGATGCCCATAGATTAAGAAAAAGCTTAAAATAAAATAAAGGGTTATACTGTTAGGAAGCTGCCTGTGCATAGTCCCGCAGCTAGGCAACAGTGATCTCAATGGCATGCAGAAAGCAGGGTAAGTTAGCAGGTCATATCCTGCAGGTCATAGCTTCAGGGAGAGGGATAACCTGTGCTTCAGACCCAGAGAAGCAATTGCAGTGTGGTGTGGAGCGCCTTTAATAAAAATAGTTTTTAAAATTGTAGACTTTCTATCTAAGACATTCAGTGCTAGATATTTACAAAAGTCAAAAATTCCATCTATCAGATGTGAATAGAGAAAGATTCATTGACTTCAATGGATGGAGAATGAAAGGTCTGTTTCTTTAGGACAAACTCACTTAAAACTGAGAAGAAAAGAAAAAAAACGAAAAACAACAAATATCTATTTTTGTGAGGAAGGTGAGAAGAAAAGGGAGAGAGAGAGAAAGAAGGAGAGAGAGAGAGAGAGAGAGGAATCTGAACCTGAAATAGAGATCATTTATGAACTTTTAACCTAGAGAAATCTTCAGGCATCACACACCAGAATCATTTTCCACCATTACCACCCCCAGACTCTAGGGCTTCCAGCTAAAATGCACTTAAATTCCTTGTGGGCTTGGCTATAATAAGGAGCTCTTACCCTTTAGATGCAACAGGTAGGGTTCTTCCCAGAAAGCTGAACAGAGTCTTCACCTACTTCCTCTCTACTTACAGCAGCTGAAAAAGAAAAAAAGTAAAGGCAGCTACAGTCAAACTTCCAGAAAGACCCGCCCCCTTCTAGGAACCAGTTGTAAAGTTACTATTGTATCAGGAAGGGATGGACTGAGAATTCTCAAAGAAGTAATGAATTTCTGCTTCTGTGTTGATGGAAGGATAAAGGTTTTATTTGAAATTCAGAGCAATTTCTCTTTTGTTCCCTTTGCAGGGTCTACCCAGATAAATAACTGAAGATAGTCAGAGGCAGTGAATTTGTTCGATTACTACAACTGTACTATCTGAAAATGATATAAAATGCTATGCAGGTTTGTAACAAGCTTACTCAGAAATAGCATCCTCATTGCTAAACCAGATTTTTGGTCATGTGTCTATTAAATTAGGGTAAAGTTATAATTACCTCCTGGACTGTTTTAAGTTATAATAGATTAAAATGGATATGAAGCTTACACACACATGCGCAAATATATAGTACAGCTCAGTGTGAATATAGATTCTCTTTTATAAGCAATGGAGCTGTTTTTCTCTTTCAGTCTGGTTGTAAAAGAGAATGACTCTGTGTAGCAGTCTTACCCTGTGCTGTTCCTTCTCTTCACTCTCACTGATCTCTCTTGTCTGCACTATCTGGGTACTAAAGTCAGATGCTAGCAAGGCTGGCAGAGCTCATACTCTGGTTTGGTGGAATCAAAGTTTAGAACTTGAAGTTGTCTGCAGAGCAGATATGAAGGTTTGCTTGGAACCCAGAGAATCAGGGAGCACATCTAGGATTCTAGTTAAGGATAATGACATAAAATAAAAGTCTACATGAAATTATGAGAACTTTTACATTTATTAAAGCATGAATGAATTTTATTCCTGTGCTTATTTGTGTTGATTTTATTTATGGTGTTCATTGTGAAAACAAAGTTTAATCTTTTCCTATAAAATACTCAATAAGTTAAATAATCAAGGGTTTTGTGGAGAAACATCTAATTCATTCTTTGGCAATGTATTTGGCAGTGAAATTGGATAGAAAAGAACATGCTCTTGGTTTCTTAACCATGGACCTCTTCCAAGAAGCAGCAATTATTTGCACAGAAGCAAATGGTATTCACTATATCAACCACTTAACTTCAGCTCTTGGTGCAATCAAGAGACATAGTAACACAAGGGGAATCAAGCCAGTGTTGGATAATCTTTTTCTCATTTTAAGTATTTCTTCTTCTAGACATGCTTCATAGTTAGAGCAATTTCACTATGGAAATGCAGCAGACCTCTGGCTGTAGTTCTCTCCTCAGAGGGAACACATGCTATATATAGTACTCATGTATGGTATTAGTCATGTAGGTACTAGAGGCAGATTACTTTTACATAAATCTTTAGTTTTTTTGAATAATTACTTTATGGGTGATAAATCATCAGTTTTTAAAGATTATTGGTTCATAGATATTGCTTTTTGATGGACATATATGTTTTGAACATGAAAATGGCTACACTAAACCCTTGTTCATGATATTGTACAGCTTTTTACTCATTGTTCAAGTCTTAAGTTTCCTTTAAAAAGCTTTAATTGACACATATCAGAACTAGCATTGTTACAGTTGTATTCCTGAAGACCTGCCCGATCAAAGTGCACATTCCATTGTCTAGTTGGTCTTACTGTTGTCTACATTTGTAATATTCTAAAGACTGATGATTCTATACTATTAATTTCCACAGCAACATTTTTACTGAAATCAGCATTAAATATTTTAGTATTGGTTCATGTTTATAACAAATAATATCTTTTTATCATCATATACATATTCATTGTTACTTTTCATATTTTTCGGATTAACCTCTAGAAGTGTCTAGCCCAAGTAACTCACAGACTGCTTTGATTCAAGGCAAGAAAACACAAATTGCCATGGATTTCTAAAGCTATGGCTGACTAGTTAAGATTCTCCCTAAGTTCACATATTTTTGAGGCATTATTTTCTATTTTCAAATACAATGAAATACTGTATCATGTATCTGCAAAAGACTTAGGAAATTTTTTTCAAGATAATGTGGTACTGTCCATTTGTTTAATACTCTAGTATAAATGTGAAGAAACAAATGTTCTTGATTGATATTATCATTCCCGCGGCAATTTTGAATTGTCACCACATTTTTAATAACTGGCATGATTTTCTTTTATATAAAGAAAATCATCTAATTTCAAACAAAGTGAATGAAGCTGAGTGAATCTTGAGTTTAAAAAAGGCAGTCCCAAAGGTACAAATCCCAAATGAGTCTACTTATAGAACAGAAAATATTTAAAAGAGTTAAATTCATGGAAGAAAAAAAAAAGCAACCCAGCAATGGTTACTAGAGACAAAGTGGAGTTCTTCTATTGCTATACATCTTTAGCAATGTTGATTGGTAAGCAAGGAATATATTCTGTAAATTATAGTGCATGTAAGGAAAGATGTGATACTGCTCACTAAAAGCTTCAGAAGGCAGATCTCATGTTAAACATTCTGTTAAGAAAACAAAGGGACATAAGAAAAACTTGAGAAGTGACACACGTACTAACTATCTTAATCTTGATGGTATTGTCTTGAGTGTTTATATATATTTCCAAACTGTTCAAATTACATTTCATTAAATATATGGAACTGACCTTACAGCTATTGTACTTCCATAAAAAGCATCAACAACTAAAAACTTCATTCTGTAATCATTTTGGTATTTTACTGATGACTCGTCATCTCTAGTGTGCATTAGACAAAGCTCAGACAGCTGATAGGGGAAATGTTGCTTGGAATTCTAGAAATAGGTCAAAGGAATGCAAATGCAAAGGTGGCTAGAACAGGAAGCAGTAGTATTTCAAAGTATTTGTCAGAATCAGACTTCAGGAGATGACATTGGTCATGTAAGGTAGGTCAGGGCTTCACCAGTGTTGGCAAAGACACAATGACTAAGCAAGAGAAAAGAGCTTTAGTGATGCCTATATGTTTTTCTTTGGGTTCACCTTATTTAGCTTCTCTAGGATCACGAATTATAGGCTCAATGTCCTTTATTTATGGCTAGAAACCCAATATGAGTGAGTACATCCCATGGTCCTCTTTTTGGGCCTGGCTTACCTCACTCAGGATAGTGTTTTCTATTTCTGTCCCTTTGCATGCAAAATTCAAGAAGTCATTGTTTTTTTACTGCTGAGTAGTACTCTAATATGTATATATTCCATACTTCCTTCATCCATTCTTCCATTGAAGGGCATCTAGGTTGTTTCCAGGTTCTGGCTATTACAAACAATGCTGCTATGAACATAGTTGAGCATATGAATATTAACCTTCATCAGGCGATGAAAGGAGACAGAGACAGAGACCCACATTAGAGCACGAGACTGAAATCTCAAGGTCCAAATCAGGAGCAGAAGGAGAGAGAGCACGAGCAAGGAACTCGGGACTGCGAGGGGTGCACCCACACACTGAGACAATGGGGATGTTCTATTGGGAACTCACCAAGGCCAGCTGGCCCGGGTCTGAAAAAGCATGGGATAAAACCAGACTCGCTGAACATAGTGGACAATGAGGACTACTGAGAACTCAAGAACAATGGCAATGGGTTTTTGATCCTACTGCACGAACTGGCTTTGTGGGAGCCTAGGCAGTTTGGATGCTCACCTTACTAGACCTGGATGGAGGTGGGTGGTCCTTGGACTTCCCACAGGGCAGGGAACCCTGATTGCTCTTTGGGCTGACGAGGGAGGGGGACTTGATTGGGGGAGAGGGAGGGGGAGGGAAAAGGGAGGCGGTGGTGGGGAGAACGTAGAAATCTTTAATAAATAAATAAATAAAAATAGCTTTACTGATAAGAACCAGTGTTTCTTGATATAGCCAGTGATATAAAAGAAAAACAGAGGAAACGGTCACCTGGCCAGTAAAGAGTCAAAAATACTAGAGGGTATGTATGTTAGATTTTTTTTAATGTAAGTATAAGAATTCTAGGAAATTTATAAGGATCAGACGTTATTTGGCTAAGTCTTTGAAGGCAGGAGCATCTAAGATAAAAAGTTCGCATATAATATGAGCCTTTTACCATAATAGAATCTGATGGGAAAATTGGTCACAAACTGGAGATGGAAGACAACAGAATTTATCCTTAGTCTGGGAATACACAAATAATAACTAGTGTCATAACTACATCATTCCACTGCTCTCATGACCATTGTGCTTCAAAGATTCCATACCTCATTATTCTTGTGTTAAAGATGTGATTTCCAACACATGAAATTCTTGGGATGTATCTTATCCACAGCAGTATGGAAGCTCAGTTTCGTTAATTGGAGTAAAAGAAGGATTACATTTAGAAAATAAGGAATGTTTTCTATAAAGTAATCAGTAAAATTGTCGGTTTTGAGGCTGGAAACTTCTGCTTCAATCTGCTTATCAATATCTAGACATTCTTTAAGCTTTTTTAGTAAGGTATACAACTGACAGAGGATTAAGGATGGTTGCCCTGAGTAGAAGTAGAAGAATTCAGAATTAGAAGAAAACAGATGTCATTCAGGAAGTCTGTAAAGACCTAACTTTTCAATTTATGGATAATGTCTTTTAAAATACAGTTTTTACTATAATATTTAAAATAATTTCAAAGAATTTTATCTTTGAAAACAATTTATTGATTATATTAAGCTCTGAAGACTTCCTCTACCTCTGTCCAAACAAACTCCCTATCTAATCTTTTACTGCTTCCAACTTAGTGTCCTCTTTATAATGTTTTGTATGTTCCACTGAGTTTAATTTGTGTTGACAATAAACCCACGGGTGTGTGGTCATACACTGGAACTTGATCAACTTTCCAATGTCCATACCCTTAAAGAAAACTAACTCTACTTTTACCAGAAGCTCTTAACTGTCTATAGTTCCTCAGTTATGAGTCAGGGCTCATGATCCCCTCCCCCATCCTTCTGAAATGTTCACTGATTTGACCTCCTGCAGACACTCTGCAGGCAACCACAGCTGCTCTGAATTCCTGAGCACTGAGGTCTTGTGATATCTAGAAAAACTTTTCGCCCCAGTTTTCCTTGATGGCTGCCTCCTAGAATCTTTTTGCAACTTCTTCCATGATGGTTCCTGAGCTTTGGGAGAGGATTTTTGACATAGAAGTTCCATTTGTACCTGAGTACTCCACAGACTCGCCCTCTCTACATTTAAACAGTTGTGAGTTTCTGTGTTAACCACCTTCTGCTACACAAGAAACCATCTCTAATGAAGACTGAGGACTGCACCTATTCTACAGGTACAGAGTTAGAAATTTATATGGCAGTTTGATAATTTTTTTTGCAAAAATATAGTACTAGGCTTACTACTGAGGCAGATTGCAGTACCAAGAATGTGTTTTCTACTAAAGAACAGGGCTTAAATCCAATCATAAAGCACTTGATTACTCCCATAGCACCCATGTAACTAAGAAATCTATGGACATATCTTTCCATGGCAGTTATTATTATATTTCACAGCTATGTCAAACTACTGAAGGCCATTCTACCTGTGTTGGCTAGATTTATGTCAACTTGAGATGTAAAAGAAAGTGAAAGCAGCTACTTTCAAACTTCCAGGAAGACCTGCCCCCTTCTAGGCACCAGCTATAAAGTTTCAATTGCATGATAAAGGGATGGACTGAAAATTCTCAGCCTAGTATTAGATTTCTGCTTTTGTGTTGATGAAAGTGTTTTCCTGAAAATTTTACGAAAATTGCTTTTTTTTTTCCTCCTTGCATGGTCCACCCAGAGAAACATTTGAAGATAGTCAGAGGGTGGGGTTTTGTTTCTCAAGGTTGCATACTGCTGCCTTAATATCGAAAATTGATATAAAATGCTGTACAGCTTCTTAACAAGCTTGTTCACCAAAAGCACCCTCTCTGCTACTTCTGACTAACAGGAAAATTATGAGCACTATATTATATCATTGGCTTTGGTCAATAGGCAATACCTGAGGACAGGACAAACATCTGCTAACAAATATTTTTTTTCTCCTAAACTGTGAGTTCTTGTATCTATAAAATTAGTATAAATTTATAATTATCTCCTGGACTGTTTTAAGCAATGATAAAACAAAATGCATACAAGGCTCACACACATTTCTGCAAATGCATAGTAAATCCCAGTGTCCTCACAGATTATCTTTTATGAGTATTGGAAAATTTTTCATATGTCAGTCTGATTGTAAAAGAGAATGAGTCTGTGTAGCAGTGTTACCCTGTGCTATTCCCTCTCTTCACTCTGTTATATACTATTGTCTGTAGTATCTGGGTAGCAAAATCCGATGCTAACAAGGCTGGCAGAGCTCATACTCAGGTTTGGTGGAATCAAATTCTCGGACCTCAAGTTGGCTGCAGAGCAGATGTGAGGGTTTGCCTGGGAGCTACTTAACACATCTAGGATTCTGGTTATCCATAGGATAATTATATATTTTTTAAAAGAATATACAAAAGTATAGAGACTTTTACAATTATTAAAGCATCAATGAACTTTATTTACATGTTTATATTATGTTTGAATAGAAGGACAGTTGATTCCTTTTTTATAAAGTATTCAGTAAATTAAATAACGAAGAATTTTATGGAAAAACTTGGAATTCATTCTTTGGCATTATATCTGACAGTGAAACTGTTTGAATGGAATGTTATAGTGTTCTGGGTTTCTTTTCTTTTTAATAAATAGTTACATCTATCTATCTATCTATCTATCTATCTATCTATCTATCTATCTATTTTACATTCCCACCACAGCTATTCCTCCCTCCACTCCTCCCAGACCCTTTACTTACCCCCACCCCTGTTCTTCCACCCCTCAATCCACTCCTCCTGTTTCTAATTAGGAAAAGACCAGTCTCCCACGGCTATCAACACAACATGGCATATCAAGTTTCAATAAGACAAGCACCTTCTATGTATTAAAGCTGGGGAAGATAGCCCTGAATGATTATCTCATATGGATATAAGGATAATGGATAATCCTTACACCCATACGATGATTATCTCATGTAGATAATGAGGTAATATGAGGAGTAGGGTCCCAAAAGCCAGTGAAAGTCAGAGGCAGACCCTGTTTCCACTATTGGGAGTTCCACAAGAGAACCAAGCTACACTGTTGCAGAGAATCATTTAAACTGTGTTGCAGTAACATGTTTATGCCCCAGAATATTACTTTAACTGTGTACAGATGAGTTACATTTGTTTAATTATGAAAACCTGTTAACCTTGCCTGCCTAAGGCATCTGAGTAGCCTAATAAAGAGATGTACAACCAATAGCTGGGCAGTGAAAGGATAGACAGGACTAGCATGCAGAGAGAGTAAATAGAAAAAGTAATCTAGGCTGGAGAACAAAAGGAGAAGGATGGAGGACAAGGAGACAGAGGCTCTAGGGGTCAGACAAACAGATAGATATTGAAATAGCAGGAAAGTAATACATACAAAAGGAAAGGAAGGTAAAAGGCCCTGAGGTAAAATGTAGATTAGAGAGAAACAGGATTATTTAAATTAGAAAAGCAGGCAAGGAATAAGCTGATCTGAGGTCAGATATTCATTGTTGGCTGTAATTGATAAATCCAGACAATAGTAATATATGAAACTTTAATAGAAAATTCCAACTCACGAATCCAAAGTTCCCGCGCAGCACAGGAAACCGGAAACAAGGGAGGAAGCGCAGAGAGCTTGCAGCTTCTGCGCTCTCCATTTATCAGTAGAAACTTTGCCCCAGGCAACCCCGCCCAAAATGGGCGTGGCCTATCACTACATCTCCCCCTTTTTGTCTAAATAAGACAGAACTAAACCAAATATAACTATAAACAATAATAACAAATAATGAATATAACAAACAATATTGAGAACAAAAGTTTTACCAGACATTCTATCTAAAGGAGTCTAAATAATGTAGCAAGTAATTACAATTATATAATCTTCAACTCCGTCAAAGATCTGAGAAGGGAATAAATATTACTTAACAAATGAGAGATATCCAAAATGTGCCATAAATGACAGAGACAACTGACTACCTGGGCAATCACCCAAATTCTCATTCGCAATGTTGAGTCAACCAACTTTGGCTAAGGCCTAATATAACTGACATACCAATATCAAATGCAAGGAACTTTCTTAGAATTATCCTACCCTGTCTTGGCAAGATAAGACAATCCTGTTTCATATCTTTGTCAGTAGATGAGGTATGGGCTTTTCTTAACCCAAAAGGCCAGTTCTGCCAAGAAGACAAGCTCCCAGTGGAGTGTCTTGGTGCTCAACTTTCTCTCGGGAGTAGAGTGGTGTTGCCAGGAGTAATTGTGTCTCGTCGGCACAGAATTCTAGGTTAGATTAAAGGCCATTTTCTACAGCTCTTTAAAGAGGCCGAAGATTATACTATCTATACTAAATATAATCTCTCTGTAACTAGAAAACCTGATTAACCTAAGAATAAACATGACAAACATATAATTCTCAATACTACAGTTTTTCATGTAATTATTTCGGGGCATAAGCTAGAGCCATGCGGGCGGCAGAGTGCAGGGGACGCAACCCCGCCGCCCCTGTTACTACAGAGTGGCACCCAGCGTGCTAATGAACTCCACGTAAAACCTGAGAGGGTTTAAAAAGGATAAAGAGAGAATTTAAGACAACTTTTTGCTGTTTCTGGGTTGTTTGCCGCAAAGAAATTGTCCTAACTCGACAGCAAGAAAAAACTGGCTGTTTTAAAATGCCGGCTTTCTGGGCTGTGCCGCCATTGCGATCTCTGTCTGGCTCCGGCGGGAGACAGAGCTTTTAAATAGAGCATTTGAAATAAAGCTCTAAGGCTTGCTTGGCGCCAATGTGGACTTGCTGTGTGCCTGGAACTGTGCTCAGCTCAGGGGCACCAAAAGGCTCTGAGGCAGGAGTGGCTGCTCCATGCTGAACTGTGCTGACCTCAGGCAGGAACTACCGTAATTACCGTAATAACAGTGCATAGTTAAGGTTTAGACTGGGCAGGACACAGGCATTACCATATTACTTGTACATGGTGCAACTTAAGTTTTTAAGAACTGCTTAACATTTTAAGAAATGCTCCTGGATAGTAAAAAAATTACAGATTCACAATAAAACAGATTCAGACAGACCACTAAATGGGTCACAATGTTGGATGAATGTACGTAGGCTTGAGAGAGAAAAAAAATTATAGAGAATAAAGTTAATGCCTTTAAAAAAAAAGGGTAAAGTCTTTAAAGAGACAGAGTACAGATATTTATAGATTAAAAGAAATAAAGAAAAATAAGCCACGTAAAAATGGAAAATTCACAGAGATTCTGGATTCTTTATATTATTGTGTTTTCTTTAAATTTTTTGACTGTGAAGGAGCTAACTACAGAGAGACATTTCATTACATGGGCTGCCAAGCTAAACCAGAATGGATATAAGGGTATTACGATTTCAAAATTTGGGTCTAAGGATATGATGCTTTGGAGAGGGTTTTCTTTTGTTTTCACAGAGGATGAGACTCTATGGATTTCTTCTATTCCAATTTGGTATGATAGACCTCGCCCTCCTGAAAGGTTGCTGTGAACACCCTCAAAAAAATTTACTTCACTCAACTGCCAACTGAGATGAACCTGGCACACAGGTTACCCCATGAAAGATATGATTAACAGCGCCCCCATTCAGCAGGAAGCAGTTTGGAGAGAAAAAACTGCGCCCATGTTCCCAAATATTGTTTATAAATGTTCTTTTACATTTAAAGGGGGATATGATATAGATATGAATAATTTGCATTGGTATGGATTTTAAGGTCAATTTTGTTATATGTATATGTATTTCTGATATTGATTAAGGTATTGTGATTGTGTAGTTCATTTAAAATGTAATGTATATTAGGAAATATAGGTTGTTAATGGATAATCATCAATAATAGTCAAGCTTGTAGTCATGTTAGTTAGATTTTCTAGATATATAGAGATATATTTCAGTTAGATAGGCATTCTTCATATCTTTCAAAGACTGCAGAATATGGCATTTAAATGTTTTAATAACTTAGGGCTTTTTATGACTATGAGACACGTCTGCTCCTGGCAGCACCAATCTACTTCGAGAGGAAGATGGGCATCGAAGAGGATCCTTATGGAGTTTGATAGCCATTTGGGCAAGAAACTGTTCTTGCCTGGACTGTTGCATAAACTGGACACAGAGAACCCGCAGAGAGAGGACTGCTGAACTTGCCTAAAGGTGAGATGATCTTTCGGGGTTCCTGATTCATGAAAGAGTCTACAAGATATTCTGCAGGACACAACAGAAAGTGACTAAACTGCCTTTGAAATTTCCTGCTTTATGGAAATGTCTCTGGATACTGTGGGCCTGTAGGCCGAAGATGGATGCCCCAACGGTACAGAGGAACTTTGGGTGACTGTCCAGGCAGCGAGATGTCTCTGTCATTTCTAGAGTTTTGGATTTCTTGTTTGCTTAAATAATATTATTTCCTTCTGGAGTCTTTGATGGAGTTGAAGAATGGTTAGTAATAGTTATAGTTTTCCTTAGTTATGATAAGAGATAAAATAGATATAAATATTGTAACTGTAATTCTTACTTGATAACTGTTTTGTTATATGTAATTTTACTGTTAAAGTTAAAGCCTTTCTTTTTTGTTTAAACAGAAAAAGGGGAAATGATGGAGGTGGGTCTTGTATCTTATCTGTTGCTTTCATTGGTTAACTAATAAAGAAACTGCCTAGGCCCATTTGATAGGCCAACCCTTAGATGGGTGGAGTAAACAGAACAGGATTGGGGGAGAAAGGAGCTGAGTCGAAGAGTCGCCATGATTCTCCCACTCCAGCCAGACGCAAGTTAAGATCCTCCCTGGTAAGCGCACCTTGTGGTGTTACAGGGATATTAAAAATGGGTTAGATCGATATGTAAGAGCTAGCCAATAAGAGGCTACAGATAACGGGCCAGGCAGTGTTTAAATGAATATAGTTTCCGCGTAATTATTTCGGGTACAAAGCTAGCCATGTGGGCGGCCGGGTGCTGGGGACGCAGCCCAGCCGCCCCTGTTACTACAATTCATATATAATAATAAATTTCCAGTCTTCATTTGATAAGTTTCCAGTTTTCATTTGGGAACTGACTGGGCTGCAGATGGAAGGAAAAGGTTGGCTATGCTGCACAGCCGTCACTTATATGCACAGGGCCTAAGTCAGCCCCGTGCAGGCTTTCTGGTTGACATTTCAGTCTGTGTGAGCACCTATCAGCTCAGGTTAACTGAGTCTATGAGTTTTCTGGTGGTGTCGTTGAGCCCTCTGGCTCATATAATCTTTCTTTCCCCTCTGCTGCAGGATTCCTGAGCTCTGCCTAATGTTTAACTAGGGATGTTTACATGAGCAGATATGGAGGGGTGTGCTTTGCACTCCAGCTCTCTAATATGGAATCTTCTGGAACAAACATGACCATTCATTCACTGGTTCTTATGCTTTGGCTTTCAGGGAGTCATTAATTCGTGTAACCACGTTTCTCTGCTTTAGAACTGCTATCTTTAATCTGTTAAACTTGATTTTATAGGTCACACGGCAGTTTCAAATTAAGCTCTTTGTGATACAAAGATATCAGGCAAGTTCCTACACAGAAAATTCAGAGTCTTCTCTCCCTAATAGATGAAGGAGATGGAGAGTATTGTGGTACATCTCAGACAGGGGAAGCACCCTTCACCAATATGTAAGTAACAGAAAACTGATCATCCCCCTTCAACTCTCTCAAAAGATTTCTTGTACCACAGTTCTTGATGGGAAGTTGAGGCAGGGGAGTGGAGTTGAGGAGACTGGCACAAGTATCCACATATTAAAGCAGAAAGACTGGATACCATTTTCTACCAAAGCTATATATAAGGGACACAATATACATAAGGATTCCTGGTGCTACATAAATGTTTTATACAGACTCAGAACTACCCCTGTGGCTTATACTGAGCAGCTGTCTTTTTTTAGCTCACTAGCTTACTTCCATGCCTGGAGTTCCCCTTGCCTATTTATTTATTCATTCATTCATTCATTCATTCATGTAAACAAACTGCCTTTATTTCTATCACAATTCATCTATCCCTGATCCAATTTCTTCCCTAGCAGAGGAACCTAGAAATCTCAACTGGTACCCCAACATTCTGATCTATGCCTCTAACAGCCTTGAAACTTATAAATCAACTCACCCACATCAGTCTTTTTTTTTCTTTGTGGCTACACACACCTCTGTGTCGGGGCTAGGGGTTCTATGGATCTGTGTCTGTGTGTCTGTGTGTAGGTGGTGCATGTTTACAAGTTGAGAGTGGATGTTGGGTATTATAGTATAAATTTTATTGGTAAATTATCCTGTGTTGTTTGTGCTTGCTGAGAGCAAGCCTTGTGAACAAAATGGACTGATTTTGTCCCACAGATGACACTGTTTATTCCCAGTCCTCCAAGACTCCTTGTCCAAGAGTAGGCTAGTACACTGGAACTGAGACAGAGAAAAAGGAAAAAGAGCAAACAGCTAAGGGTACTAAAAACATTGGACTTCTGAGAACAGCTATGAGAAAAAACCATTTCCTACCAGGGTTACTATTCCTTATTCCATGCAATAGAAATGCCCACAGTGAGAAGCAGACACTGGAAGCTCTTACATTCAGATGGTCTCCTAGGGATATCTGCATCAGGAACTCTAGCATGACTTTCAGCAAGGCCTCTCCAGTCATTTCTATTAGATGCTACGAACACCCAAGTTAATGACGTTTTTCTGTCTACCTGATACTTTGAATTTGATCTTTTACTTAGCAGCCTTACAGAAAATCTCTGTCTAAGATGCTGTGTCAGGAATTCCAGTAGGTCTTCTCAACTAGGCTCGGCTAGTCACTTCGGAAGGATATTATAAGTTCCAGATTTGATGACATTTTGTTGTCCCCCCGCTGTCTGCTAATTGTTCCTTTACTTTCACCTCTTGCAGACTTACTGAACTCATTTGTTTGCAATCTACAGTATAGTTATCAGAGAGAATACTGAGAAAAGAATGAGGGTTCCCTCTATCACTTCCACCTTGCTTGGGAGACAGTTTCTAACTGAGCTTGGAGCTCACCATTGTCTAGATGGGCTTCTCAATGAGCTCCTGGAATCTTCTGTCTGTGTCTGTAAATGCTAGGATTAGAGGCAGCTCTACCATATCCATCTTATTATACAAACTCTGAGGATCCCAACGGGGACCCTCAGGCTTCCGTGTTTGCAATTTACCCACTGATCAACCCCCATCCAACATCTTTTCTTCCTTTTCTTAATTTTCTCAAATATTTTATTATAGTGAGAGAAAAGAATAGAGGAAAAACACTGATTGACACAGTCATTTCAAATCCTAGCTATTCTTTATTTTTTGTAATCCAAGCTGTTCTTTAACATTTGCATTGAGCCTGGCTAAGAACCTCATAGCAGAGGCTAGGTCAGAGGACTTGCAGCCATCTCACAAAATGTTTAGAGATTAAGTAGAAACACTAATCTCCTAGTATTATTTAATGCAAGGAAGTTAGGAAATGGAAATAAAGACCTGTAATATAGTCAAAAATATAAATGGAACCAATTCAAAATCTCCATAGCAGTTCTGAAATGGGCAATGTATGGCTTTGGTCTATCTCTTTGTTTTATTGCTGTATTTTTTGTATTGATTTTTATTTTCAACTTTCATCCAATTCCTGTTCTTATGAACATAAACCTTACTAGTATGATCTTCAATCATGCAAGAACAAAACTGAGTATATGACAATAATAATACAGATTATTAATTCAGGCATTGTCCAGAATATATGCTACAATTTTTACTCAAGATTCCATCCACCTCTTTTATTGTAATTTCTCTGGAAAACTTCTGGTTTCATTCTGCATATGCATAAAATAAAAGTTGGACTGAAGAAAACATGTAAGGGACCATGATAACTTCTCACAGAGGAAGTAATGGGGGCAGATCAGATCCAAAGGGACTTGGAATAGATAAGCAAGTTGTGGGGGAAGCTCTTTAATGTGAAGAAGAAGAAGAAGAAGAAGAAGAAGAAGAAGAAGAAGGAGGAGGAGGAGGAGGAGGAGGAGGAGGAGGAGGAGGTAAAGATAGAACCTAAAAGTTATCTCAGCCAAAGAGAAAGTGAGGGAATTGGTAGTAGCCAGGAAACACTCTTGATCATGGGTGTCATCCTCAGAAGCCAAAGACAGCTGGGGTCACAGGTAACTTCAGGAGATTACTGCCAGCTTGCACGAGCATCGGGATGGAGGAACCTATGAGGAGGGGAAACAAGAGTCAGAATTGCAGGACAGGGGAAGAGAGAGGATTTTCTTCAGTTTTTCTTAACTATTCCTTTCATCCCCTTCAGCCCTGATTTACCTTCCTGCACTACCCCTGGTCTTTCCCCTTTCTTGTTCTGATTCTCCTTTAGTCTATCCTGTCCACAGGAACAGGGCAGCAAGGATACAATTAACATTCAGGCGTACTGGCTTCATGTCTAGGGTTAGTCTTACTCAGGTAAACATCTATATCTATGGTCCTTCCCTCAGCCTGTTCCAACCACCAAGTTCTTATTTTATCTTATCTTGAAAAGGAAGGACTAGCACAGGGAACAGACGATGCTCTGAGATATGATGGTAGGGTCAACAATGGTCTCTCTAGTACTCACCCTCTGCTACACATACAGGCATAGCCTTGAGACACTGATGGAAAAAGAGAAAGGAAGGAGGGGGTTGTGCTCCTACCTGCATGGTCATGAAGCCAGGCCACAGCCTTTCTTTCCAAAAGTTCCCACTCACACTTCAAGTCCTCGCTGTTGGCATGCAGCCAGAGTACAGCCAGTACTGTGGCCCAGGTTGAGGGGTCCCCATCCTGCAAAAGAAACAAAAGCTTCTGTCATGCTCCATGCAGGGCAGGAAGCTACTCAAGAGAAAGCAGATTTACTATCTATTTCCTTCCTCATCACTCCCTAACCTGCTGCTACATGGAACTTTCTGGCCCATCCTTACCATACACACTGACAGAGCCTCAAGACAACATTCCATTACCACTTAGAAAAGGGCTGAAGTTGTAAATCCTGTGCACCCATCACCACATTCTATAAGACACGCCAAACACTCAGTGCATGGATAGTTAGACTGTACTCAGAGGAGAAATTGTACATTTGACTTCTTTTACGGTATTGTGCTCATGAGTTTTTCTTTGTATCCAAACTTGCCAACAAACAAACAAACAAACAAACAAACAAAAAACTGTCATAGGAAGAATCAATAACACATTTCAAAAGATAAACACGAGCAGGGCAGGGGTGCTGCACGCCTTTAATCGCAGCACTGAGGAGGCAAAGGCAGGTGGATCTCTGTGAGTCTGAGATCAGCCTGGTCTATAAGAACTAGCTCCAGAACTGGCCCCCAAAAAACCCTGTCTCAAAAAAGAAAACAATATACACATATATGTGTGTGTAATACAAAAGTGAAAAGATTTGTTCAACGTTTGCTGTCTAGTAATAAAGGATGCTGGAATTAGGCTAGCTATTAGACACTAATATTTCCAAGTCCAAAGTCACAGAGAAGAAAATTGTCACCTATGTGTTTCTAGTGGCTGTCTTTTGGAGGGAAAATGGAAAATTCCTCTTTAACAACATGACCTCTCTTTCTCTCTCTCTCTCTCTCTCTCTCTCTCTCTCTCTCTCTCTCTGTGTGTGTGTGTGTGTGTGTGTGTGTGTGTGTGTGTGTGTATGTGTATGTGTCTGTGTGTCTGTGTTGGTAGGAAGCTATGAAATCCAGAGAAAGCATTATAGACAAGTATTGCAACCTTGCTGTTGATGACATTTTAGAGTTGCAATCACTTATCATGTTACCCTGCACAGTCTCATTACATGCCAGTTTTCCCACATGCTTTAGTCTGTTTCATAAGAGGAACACTTAAGCCAAGGGTATAAGACTTCAAAAGAATGTTGCTCAGGACTAGATGCAAAAATCATGCTGATTTTTTAAATGCACTTCCTTTTTTTTCCCAACATAACATTTTCATTTATTATTTGGAATTTCTCATAATGCACCCTGATTACACTAACTTCAAAATCCTACTATACTACTTCTGCTCTCCCAACCCTTGAGACATCCCCACAAAAAGAAAGTGAGCAAGTTCAATTTGTGTTGCCTACGTATTTACTGGAGCATGATTCCACTTCCAGTGGACAACATCTTAAAGAAAACTGAGTCCTTTACTGCTCCCACCCCTGCCAGGAGCCATCAGTTATGGAGAGTTTCACATCAGCCTTATCACAATTTTAAGAGTTCTTGTCAATGGCCTCCTATCAAGGCTGTTTCTTTTTGTTTGGGTGGAGTTTGTCACAGAAGCCATCTTTGTTTCTCATTCTCAGCTGTGATGAGTCTGCAGTCATCAATGCCACAACAAAAAGAGCTCCTTTGCTGTTTACGGATTTCCACATGGTTTATGATGATATCATGGATCACTGACATTTACATTTAGCAGCTGTCACAGACTTCAGTACAGACTACAGACAACAACATGGCCTCTGAGCCACAGACACCAATAGGGTCTCTGAAGGCAACCCTGCCCATTGACATCAACATGGCTTCAGATATCCAAAATATATAAAGAACTCAAAAAAACAGAAATCAACCAACCAAATAATTCATTTAAAAATGGGTATATATCTGAATAGAGAGTTCTCAACAGAAGAATCTCAGTTAGCTGAGAAACACTTAAAGAAATATTCAACATCCTTAGCTACCAGTGAAATGCAAATCAGAGCTACTTTATGCTTTGTTGATAGCCATGGGAGGCCTGCCCTTCTATAAATATAAACTGAGGAGGAGTGAATGAGGATCAAGGGGAGGAGAAGAGAAGACTTGGGATGGGAGGAGGGAGAAGAAACTGTGGTCAGGATTTAAAATAGTAATAATAATAATTTAATTTTTTTCAACTTTTCAATTGAACTTCAGATCACAACATGTGTTGTTTAGTCTACTTTACTATATGTTTTTACTGAATTGAATTTCTGACCTCCTGCATGCTAGAGCTGAATTTTCTTGGTGTTCTACTTCTCTAACTAGTACAGATCTTTATTTTTTTAAATGTGAAAACAGACTTACCATTCTGACAAGCAGCCAGTATAAAATAATTTTGACATAGAAATGTTTTACCCCAAATATTTTGCAGTTTCTATTTTATAACATAGATGCCTTTATTGATTAAAAAATTTACATCTGGAACTGATGGAGCATGTGATCAAACCAGACTTTCTGAACGTGTTGGACAAGGAGGGCTGACTGAGAATCCAAGGACAATGGCACTGGGTTTTGCTCCTACTGCATGTACTGGCTTTGTGGGAGCCTAGTCTGTTTGGATGCACACCTTCCTAGACCTGGATGGAGCTGGGGAGGACCTTTGGACTTCCCACAGGACAGGGAACCTGGCTGCTCTTTAGACTGGAGAGGGAGGAGGGATGGGGGAGGGGGAAGGAAAGGGGAGGAGGGGAGGAGGAAGAAATTTTTAATTAAAAATTAAAAAAAAATTACATCTCATTTGTATTAACTACATTTTATAGATTCAATAGCCAGGAATGACTGGAAGATAGAGTACAGGTAACATAACTATGGAATATGAGAAGGTTATTTCATTGTGTTTCAATTTATTTTAATTCCCTTTAATAACTCAGAACTCTATTTGTTCTTCATTGTTTGATATATGTCTTTTATTGAAGAATTTTTTTCAAATAATATTAGAAGACCCAGAAGGTAATCATAAAATTCTAAAGAAGGTGTACTCTATCCAGTCTATTTGAGAACATAAATACAGCAATATTAGGTCTGTTACTGGAGTCTCTGAAGACAGGGCATCATTGTATTGAATCTAGTTATGCACTCACTGATGCAGAGTTCAGTTTCTTAATGTTCAATTTCTTCATCTACACATGAATAGGACCTGCCTTAATTAACTGAAATGAGGACAAATAAATATATTAATATTAAGTGTTTAAAAATCTGTCTGATACAGTGTGAAATAAAAATTTTATTTGTAACTATGCCTATGGGCATATTATCAACCCAGACAAGACTTTATTTTCCATTTGATCATGCCCTTCTATATCTGGGCCATTAATTCCATGTTCTTTAGGGTCTATATAAAGTAGAAATAATATCATATTCTAGATATTACACATTAATATCACTTCTGCATTACCTACATTCTTTTTTCTTTATTATTATTATTATTACTACAAATTTTCACCTCCTCCCCTCCTCCCACTTCCCACCCCCTCCCCCCACTCTTTTCCCCCTCCTTCTCCAGTCCAAAGAGCAGTCAGGGTTCCCTGCCCTGTGGGAAGTCCAAGGTCCTCCCCCCTCCATCCAGGTCTAGGAAGGTGAGCATCCAGACTAGACTCCCACAAAGCCAGTACATGGAGTAGTTTACCTGCACTCTTATTTCAGCTCTGTTTATGTCCCTACCATGATGAAATATACTCTTTATTATGTTCCACTTCATGCCTCACCTTGACAGGGTTTGCAGTCATGATGTCTTCCAAGTTAGTGCGCAGGATCTTGGTCAGATCCTCCTCCAGTTCCCAGGACCCATTTCCTTTTTGGAGTGAAATCAGTTGCATAAAAAGATTCTCTCCAAAACCTTTGTCAGAAATGAAATAATTAAGTCATGGAAAGCTATGGACTCACTGGGATCATCATCCACCTGAGGAAGTCTCCTGAACTAGGAGACTGTAGGGAGATTGCTGCAGCAAGTCTACTGACTATTTCTAATCTGTGATGGGTGACCAGTTGCTCTGGGTTCTGAACAGAATGGCAGCAGAGTCTGGTTGGGGTCTGGCCCTGATGTCAGGTGGACCACTCAGTTACAATTGATTAGAAGGCATTAAGTGCTGTATTGTAGATTAATGAAGCTAGAATATTTCTGGCAAATATATGGCAATGTCATATCTCACTTCCTGCCTGCTGCCTCAAGTAAGTCACCCCACAAGTAGAGAAAGCTTCAAGAAGAAGAACCTGGAAGGTTAGTTTGTGACCACCATATGTCAAAACCACAGTGTGAGGAACATTTCACCTTTATCATCATTTTTCTTGGTGGAAGAATATGACTTTTCTGTCACGCTCAAGGACTCTGCGTTTCTCTTCCTAGGACTTGCAAATTCGGGTTCACCAAGTTTAAGATCTGTGACAAACAAACATTTCTGAGAAAACTTTCCTTAGAATGAAACCCCCTCAGACTGTAGAAGTTTATCTTCATGACCTCTAGGGATGCTCACCAGCTGCTGCACATTGCCATAACATTCTCCTGACTGAGCCTTTCCTGCCACCTGCAAAACATAAATGTACAATGAGACTACAGAATCCATCCCACACTGCAACAAACAAAGATTAAAAAGTACGAGGACTGGAGATATCCCTCTTTTTATCCACATCAGCTTCACTCACTAACCACAATGTGCCATTCTCCTGAGTGGCCTCCAATATAGACACTCAACCTCTGAGTCTTCTAATTCCTACTGAGTCTTTCAAAACCCCTGACACGAGCTGAACCATCACAGTTGCATCTTACCTTCAATACTTTCTCTCGTACCTGGGATGCCTTCCACATGTTTTCACAACTATCGATGCTCTACTACTTAATTCACCTCCTGCAAGGACCCAAAAGCCACACCACAGGTTTGCAGTGCACTTCAAACTCTTCCATAAATGTAAGAATTTTTATCATTCATGTAAGTAGCCTATGCTGTATCTTAATGTAAAGATCTTACCTTCCTCAGATCCAGTGACTGTGGCTCTAACACACCTCTCCCATGCCCTCAACTCTTTAGGATCATAAAAATTGTTTGATTTGTCACAAATATCTTACTTTAAAATGCAGTGTTCATATTTCTAGTGTTTTATCTTAGAGTTTCATGTTTTTTTTTAAAATGGTCTTTGATTTGAGTTGTACCTTCTAAGTCCCAAATTATCTAAGTTCCCAAATCTTCTATTTTTCTTCTGTTATACCTTCCTTTAATCTTTCTTTTATTTTTCATCCTTCTGAAATTTTAATCAAACAAATTAACACCCTTATCAGTGATGTGGGAGTCTTCTGTTTTGTGCTGATTTCATTGGTTAAATAAAGAAACTGCCTTGGCCCTTTAATAGGGACAGAAAATTAGGTAGGCAGAGTAAGCAGAACAGAATGCTGGGAGAAGGAAGCCAAGTCAGGCAGTCACCATGATTCTCCCACCCAACACAGACGCAGGTTAAGATCTTCCCTGGTAAGCCACCTTGTGGTGCTACACACATTATTAGAAATGGATTAAGGCATCCAAACTGCCTAGGCTCCCACAAAGCCAATACGTGCAGTAGGATCAAAAACCCATTGCCATTGTTCTTGAGTTCTCAGTAGTCCTCATTGTCCGCTATGTTCAGCGAGACCGGTTTTATCCCGGGCTTTTTCAGACCCAGGCCAGCTGGCCTTGGTGAGTTCCCGATAGAACATCCCCATTGTCTCAGTGTGTGGGTGCATCCCTCACGGTCCTGAGTTCCTTGGACTTCCCACAGGGCAGGGAACCCTGATTGCTCTTTGGGCTGACGAGGGAGGGGGACTTGATTGGGGAAGGGGAAGGGAAATGGGAGGCGGCGGTGGGGAAGAGACAGAAATCTTTAATAAATAAATAAGAAATGGATTAAGGCAAGATGTGAGAATTAGCCAATAATAGGCTGGAACTAATGGGCCAGGCAGTGTTTAAAAGAATACTGTTTCCGTGTAATTATTTCTGGTAAAGCTAGCCGTGCGGAGCTGGGTGGGAACGCAGCCCACCGCAGCTTCTTACAACATATCAGTACCTTCAATCTCATAGCTGTAATTTCTAATCATTAAGATGACAAAATTTTAGACCAGGAATCAATCCAGCCCTCTACCCACTTCATTCTTAAGTTAAAGTTCCTGACCCCTGCAACGAATGATTCACGAAATCCAGGTCTCTAATCCAGGACTGAAAAAGATGCACCAAATCGATCTGGACTTTCAGCCATCCCACAAAAATGATGCATGCTGTTTTTGTTTTCATTTCCTAATAATCTTCTATAGCTCTTTCGGATCCCCACCATTTTCTTAAATGCTCTTTTAAACTACTAACATTATCAGATGCAGTCTAGTCATCTGCTCTTTGTGTGACCATTGACTAATTATCAACAACAACAGTTAGATTCAATGTTTATAGATGCTTCTGTGATGTGGGATGTATGCTGTGAATATGTTTTATTATCATTGGTTAATAAAGAAGCTGATTTAACCAGTAGCCAGGCAAAATAGTGCTAGGCAGGAAATCTAAATAGAGATACTGGGAGGAAAAGGGCAGGGTGAGAGAGATACCAGCAGCTGCCAGAGAAGTCAGGTGCCAGAGAGTTACTGATAAGCCCTGGGGCACGCAGTGATACACTGACTATTAGAAATGGGTTCATTTATATGTAGAGCTACCTAGCAAGGGACCTGAGCTAATAGGTCAAAGAGTTTGTAATTAATCTTAAATTGCTGAGTGATTATTCTGGAACTGGCAGGCAGGAGAGAAACCGCTAGCTCCATGTCTGCATTATAATATGTCTTTGTGTCCATCTGTATTCCTATATTAAATCTCCCTCCCAGTCAGACTTAATCTACTTCTCGAGAAAGCTTAAAGGAAGCCTTAAATCCTAGGTGTTGAAAGATGAAGAAAACACAGGAAAATTAAGAAATTAAATTTAAATTTAAAAAATTCTGAAACTTATCATTGTTTAAATGATGTGCTTGGACATCTGAGACTCATTATGCATAAGTTTGAATTGGGATAAAACTTACAAAGCTTAACTTTATATGAACAATGTGATGTAGACATGACAGGCCTTGGAATCTCCCTTTGAGCGACCGGCCCCTGTACTGGCTGGTTAAGCTCCTTGTTTATGGCAAGGAAAGCTGTGAAGGAGCTGAGGACTCCAGACTGAATGCTGATGCTTGCCACATCCTTTTTCACTCTTTCTGAAGTCTCATGGAAGCCCAAATCCTTGGTTTGGATCAACGACTTTGCAGCCAACCGATGAATAGTGAAGCTGAAAGAAGACACTGGCAAAAATTAAAGAAAAGTAACTGCAAATCAAGTAGCCAAGACTTTTAAAGCTAGTGATTGTAGAAAGAAGAGAATGGAGAGAACACTTCAGATGAACAAATGAGGAAGAGAAGAGCTTAGAGGAAAAAGGAGGTCATTGACAGGAGTGACTGCACCATCCATGATGCAGAGAAAAAGAAAGAGGCAAGAAGAAGGAAAGGGAAGGGAGAGGTGGGGAAGGGAGGAGATGGAGAAGCAAAGCTGATTCTTACCTGGCATTTGTCTTGGGTTGTAAGGAAAATGTCACCCTGTTTTCAAGACTCCTACCCTTGAAGGTGTACTTGAAGCACACTTCTCCTGAGCTCTCTTCTTGCTACAAACAAGAGACGGACAGGAATGACAAAATGGACACACAACCAGGAATGTGGCAAGCACTAGAGAAGTTTCTCTGCTCCAATGCAATATAATACTAAGGATCAGGTAGTACAGGATAATATAAACATGGTATGAAGGAGAGGATGGGAGGCTGAGTGCCTGGCACGTGAACATATGTTGCTGTCTTCCAAAGCAATCCTCACTGTTAATAAATCTGCTGATACAGTGTCTCACTCTGGAAAGAAATAAACAATAAAAGGTACTCACAGGCATAGTCCCAGTTAGTTGGGCATAGATGATTAACCTCTGACCCCTACAAATGGCAGTCTGCTCTGGAGAAAGTATGCAAGCTGACAGACCAGGAGGCAAATCCCAGCTCAGAGAAATGTCATCCACTGAACTATTCAGAGCTAATTTCAGAGACCCAAGAGCCTGTTGGAGAAGAAAAGAGCCAGAATGATTTATAAGAAAGATAATATGATAGTCATCAATTGAGTACTTATCAGGACCAAGGATGGAATGCATGCCAGGTCTATTTACTATTGCTAAGTGAGAGATGAAATTCTTTCTCTACTTGTATGTATCCTAAAGTTATATTTGAGAGATGTAAAAGTGTAGATTTGAATGAGGTAAACATTTAAGCAAAGAGACCTCTGCAGAAAAGAAATGGTAACCACACACACAACCTACATCATTGGTTTTGTGTGTTTTGCATGTGTGGTTTCTACCCAATCTACTGAAATGACAGACTGTAATCTCAAACAGAGCAGTCAAAGTTTTCACCCTCTTTCTCTCTGGTCTTGAAATCAAAAGTCACAATCTCTTTATCTCATCTCTGGATTTCCAGTTGCCACAGTCAGATGCAGGTCTTTATATATTAGAATGGAACCATTTTTAACAAAGCATTAAGTAGAGTTACTGAGTGTATGGCCTGAGACTCATGAAAGTGTGTCCTCCAGGAGAGTGGACCTTCTGCCTTTGCAGCAGGGTCCCTTCCTTTCCTCTACTCACTCTGCTCTTGCTACTCTGGATGGTCCCCCAGATCTCACCTTGGTCTGCATCCTGTCCTTGCCTATGATAAACTCTGCGGTGCCCCCTGTTACCCGGGCAATGCCTTTGATTAAACTGGTGGAGGCTCCTTCTCCAATACCAAATGAGAAGCATCTGCAACAGCGAAATGATGGTTAGAGGTGGGTTCTACATAGCAGAATTATCAGTTAACATGCACCGGTCAAAAAAATCATAAGGAGATGAGGTACTTACTTTGAAGTCAGTGCAATGATACCATTTAGAAATCATATTTTATCTCTTTTGGATGTAATAAATGCTTTCTATATTAAAATTTAGTGCCATGAGTCTTCTATGATAAAAGACTCTGTTTCACCTTGCAGATGAAGATCTAGGACCCAGAATTATCAAAATCTGCTGTAAGTTCTTTCCCCACTACAGTATACAGAAGCTATGATAAGGAAATGAGGGAATTACTAAAATTGTTAAAAGTGGGGTTCTCAGCAGGGAGGAAGACATTAAGAGAAAAAAATCCTATATGATTGTCTTAGAAATAGGGGAATCAATAAAATTTGTAATATTTTGTTTAAATTTTATCATTCTTTCTCTTAAATAGATTATAATCAATCACATGCCTTAGTCAGGAGCCAGGCATAACTTACATGCTGGTGTTTGTTTAATCTAAGGAGAAAGACTGCTTATGGAAATGACTTAGTCCAAGGTCGAAATCTATGGGTAAGTATAAAACATTCTATAAAACATAAAGAACAAATTTGTTACAAAGTATAAAAGAACAAAAAAATATGAGTGCCCTAAACACTGAAACAAACGATGTAGCTAGATATATCAGGAAGTAATGCAAGAACCTGAGAGTACACATGGATAAACAGAGAGGGAGAGGAGGAAAAAAAGAACATGAAATGTTCTCCTGTCAGTGAGCTGCAAACAATGAGTTTTCAAACCACTATGTGGACGGGAGATGCAGCTCTGAGTACTGCTGTGCAGGACTGTACATCAAATCCCTAGCACCATAGCAGAAGAAGGACAAGAAGAGGAGGAGGAGGAGGACAAGGATGAGGAGGAGTCAGTCATCATTTTGTTTCTATAGAAGTAATTACTGACTTGGGGTAATTGTGTGTGAAAATTTAAGGATACTGGGTAAACATTAGTTAAGAACACATGCACACAATGAAAATCAGTCTATCAGATGCTGACCTTAAGTGATCAAAGTAACATCGCCTGGCACATTGGTGATTTTGAAATATTTGTGTTGAAAATGTCCCATATTATCTAAATACAAAGTAAATTGGGATTCTATTAAAATAATTCTACTTCTCCTTCAAAATACAATGGAAATATTCATGCAAAAAGATTAACAGTAAAACAGGAATGAAATACTCTCTCATAATTATTTCACGGAACATAAACAAAAATAAACAACTAGCTATAAAATATTTTATGGAAAAAATTGAAATGTAGATTTCATTTTGATATGATCTTATCTGAACATTAAATGTAATGCAATGAGTGAGGTTGTTTTAGTGTGGTTATTTAACAGAATGTCTTTATCTTTGGAAGATGAGTGCATAATTCCTTATCTTGTTTTTATTCATTCCAACACAAGATATTTTACTTAGATTATACACAATTAATATAATTGAGAATTGACAATCTAACTCTAAAAGAAAACTACAAAACAAAGGTATAACTAAAACAATCTTGAAAGAGTGGTATGGTGATTCACACCTCTAATCCCAGCACTCAGGATGCAGAGGAAGGCAGATCTGTACGAGTTTGAGGACAGCTTGATATGCGTGAGTTCCAGTCCAGTCAGGGGCTGCCTAGTGAGAGCATAACTAGAAATTAAGGAAGGGATGGAGGGAGGAAGGGAGGGAGGGAGGAAAGGAGGAAGGCAGGGAGGGAGGGACAAAGAAAGAAAATAAATGTTGAAAATGAGTGGAGTGAATGCTCTAGTGCACTAGAAATCAAGAAATACCTGGAACACAATGAATTTGTATGGTGTGGTCCTGAAATATATTTGTATCAATTAGCCAATGGAATGGAACAGATGACTCAGAAACAATCTGCACATGTCTAGATATTCACCATGAGAGCCAAAGCACAAAATAACCAGTAACCGATCTACCCAAAGATAGATCTTTCCTCCTAATGTAAGGAAAGTAAACTTGAATATAATTTAGATACATTAAAAGAAATTGAATGCAAAATTCGAGAAGTCATTGTTTTTTACCGCAGCGTAGTACTCTAATGTGTATATATTCCACACTTTCTTCATCCATTCTTCCATTGAAGGGCATCTAGGTTGTTTCCAGGTTCTGGCTATTACAAATAATGCTGCTATGAACATAGTTGAACAGATGCTTTTGTCATGTGATAGGGCTTCTCTTGGGTATATTCCCAAGAGTGGTATTGCTGGGTCCAGGGGTAGGTTGATCCCGAATTTCCTGAGAAACCGAAACACTGATTTCCAAAGTGGTTGCAAAAGATTGCATTCCCACCAGCAATGTATGAGGGTACCCCTTCCTCCACAGCCTCTCCAGCAAAGGATATCATTGGTGTTTTTGATTTTAGCCATTCTCACAGGTGTAAGATGATATCTCAAAGTTGTTTTGATTTGCATCTCCCTAATCACTAAGGAGGTTGAGCATGAAAGGCGAGGTCCCCAGTTAGTTCCTTGGGCAGCTGAGGATAGGGAACCTGAAATGACTCTATCCTATAGCCATACTGATGATTATCTTGCATATCACCATAGAACCTTCATCAGGTGATGGATGGAGATAGTCACAGAGACCCACACAGGAGCACCGGACTGAGCTCCCAAGTTCCCAATGAGGAGCGGAAGGAGGGAGAACATGAGCAAGGAAGTCAGGACCACGAGGGGTGCACCCAACCACTGAGACTGTGTGGCTGATCTATTGGGAGCTCACCAAGGCCAGCTGGACTGTGACAGAAGAAGCATGGGATAAAACAGGACTCTCTGAACATGGCGAACAATGGGGGCTGATGAGAAGCCAAGGACAATGGCCCTGGGTTTTGATCCTACTTCAAGTTCTGGCTTTGTGGGAGCCTAGCCAGTTTGGATGTTCACCTTCCTAGACATGGACGGAGGGGGGAGGACCTTGGACTTTCCACAGGGAAGGGAACCCTGACTAATCTTTGGACTGGAGAAGGAGGGTGAGAGGAATGGGGGGAGGGGGAGAAGGGTGGGAGGAGGGGGAGGGAAATGGGAGGCTGGGGGGAGGCGGAAACTTTTTTCTTTTTCTCAATAAAAAAAAAATAAAATAAAAAAAAATAAATAAAAGAAATTGAAGAGGCAGGCAGATAAAATCCAGGTACTTGGGATCCTAAACCAGGAAGACTGAAAGTTCTGATCCTCTTTGGGATCCAGAGCTCACAGTTAGTCAAAATAACTTACACTGTGTCTCAAAATAAAACATGAAGAGAGGCCTGGGTAGAGATCAGTACTGGAGGTGATATGAAATGTACTGTGCAGCATTTCCTAACTTAATATTGGAAGGAAGAAAGTCTAATGTTTGGAAAAGGATTCTCTCTGAGACTATGGTGGACCAGGAAAATTGATAGAGTCATTGTATCTATGGGAAACAACAGAATGAAGCGGTTGTTTTCTGGAAGCACTTAGACCTTGAAGAAATCATTGTAGAAAACAGTGATTGTTTTCTGTGCCTTACAGATCTGTTTTTCTGAAGGAGATTCACAGCTTCTGCCTGGCTTTAGTCACAAAATATTTCTGGCAAACCTGGGATGTTTTGTATTATTGAATATTGCAAACAGTGCACAATAAGGGCTAAAATTGCAAGGGTGATGCGTTCATTCAAGAAACACATAGATTAGATCTGGGTTTCGTATAAGGAACTTGTTTTACTTTAAAAATACCTTTTGTGTGACAATCAATAAACATGTTTTTACACAGCTGTTCAGGGGTTCAGTCCATCAGAGACTGTTCCTGCTTCTGTGGGTCCTGATTACATATTGGAGCAGCTCTTTCTTTATCATTCCGAGTAACTCAGTTTACCAACACTATGAGTTATCAAACAGAATCCCAGTGCCAGGAAACGGATAGCTGTTTATTATGTGTTGGTCAACGAGGCTCAGAAAAAAACATAGGACCTAGCAAACACTCCTGGGTGCCTTCCTAATAGAGATGATATGATACGACTAACACTGAAGCTACAACACACCTTGGTGGTATGGCACAGAGAAATCAAGAGATGCTACACAGGCTGATGAGGGAGAAAAAAATGTCAATGTTCTTAACCACCTGTGCGACCTACAAACTATAATATCATCTGTCAGGCAAAAATCTACTCACTGATGCAATATTTGCCTGTTAGAGGAATAACCCCTATGGATAGATTCAGAGAAAAAGGGAATCATGGCCTCAGTTGCACATCCACTGGGAAGTAAACAAGGATCCAATGGATAACCCCAGTCCAGTAATCATTGAGATGGCCCTGATTACACAAAATAGGTAACAGTATGAAACAAAACGTCAGAAACTTGTGAAAAGAACAGAAAAGGAAAGACTGAAGGGGGGGAGAGATAAAAAAGGGTGAGAGGAAATTGTAAGCAGAATGTATCACATACATACATGAATTTGTCAAAGAACCAATACATATAGACAGAAAAGTCCCCTGAAAGGAAAAAGTAAAATACCTGTATAGCTAAAATAGAAAAATACCCTAACTGGGCACACAAAAGTAGCAATATTAAAAAGAAACTTCAGAGACTAGAAATTGAAATGACAGTTACTCAAGTCACATGACTACAATACCACCACTCTAGAGGCAGAGGCAGGTAGACCCATATCCATTGAGGCCAGCCTGGTTTAGTAAAGGACTTACAGACCACTCAGGACTGCATAGAGAAGCCTATCTAAAAAAAAAAGCAAAGAAAACAATTTGATAGTGAAAACGTAAGCTACAGTGTAAGAAAATAATCAACATATTCATATTCAAAACCTAAAATGAAATACATATCAGTAAAAAAAATCTGCTACATAAAGGAATATCAGTGGCAAAGAGATGCAAATGACTACCTAATGGATATCCAATGTTAAAGGGTGTATGAAGTAGAGATACAGGGAAAATAAAAAATCAAAAGCTTGAAGTACCAATGGTCCCATTCACAAAACTGACAAAGGTTGAACAACAGAAATGATTGATTTGGTTAGAAAATGAAGCAACTTCAATTTGTAAAGTTGATCTGTGTTAAATTAGTACAGCTTGTGAAACTGCCATTCCACAGATATTGGAGAATGCCATCTACTGAAAAATGGTTCATGTGGATTTATATGTTCATATGTCTGTGCTTTGCTTTCTGTAGAGTTGAGTTTGAGAACCTCATGTGAATGACAACAACTAAGATGCTCAGGTCCCTCAGCATGCATATATATACTTCCATATTAATTAAATCTCCAGTAGATTGCTTATGCTATATAATACAATCACTTCAAAGCCCAAAGAAAGCCCATCATTATGAACAACAATATGAACTATAATGATCCACGTCATGTGAAAACTTACACTATAGTAACTTGACAATGGCTGTATGCATATTAAGGCTACATCTCAACAAACTAGTGAGACAAAGTTTAAAAGTGATGTACCCACAGAGAGACACATCTCTTGAAACTCAGTATGATAGCAATGCAAAAGAAATTCTCATAATCTACAAGAATTATACTTGAGCCAGGTTTAAACTGCTGAGTGGTGGAAAGAGAGCAAGAAAAGACTGATAAATGCCTAGCTCTAGACCTGTGGTGGATACACGGGGTGCATGCTGTGACAGCTCATCTGCCCAGATAATGATGACTTGAGTAACTTTCTATCTTTAATTGTCCATACCTTTATAATGAAAAGATAAATCAATATATCTTTCAGAGCTTCAGTAAAATAAGGAACAATGACTTTGTGGTATCAAAGTTAAGTAGAAAACTACTTTTAATTTATTTTTAGAAAATAAGTGATCAGCCGATTAACTGAAAGAAAAATCTATGAGTCACTCTGTGCCTTCAGACTCATGGGAACCACTAGTATCATGTGGAAAAAGTCATATGTGGTAGCCATTGTGTCTAGTCAACACAAGAGAAACCAAACTCGCCTCATACCTGTGCTTTTTGCTGTTAAACAGAACTTCATTAATGACAGTAAATGTGTCACTAACTTCTCCATCAGTGAAGACAAACAGCTGTAAAAGAAAGAATGCATTCATCGAGCTTCTGTTGCACTCATTTGAAGATAACAGCATTGGTCCTCAGAGATAACAACTGCTTCCACTCCTTGAAGCTTTTGCATCCAGGAGTGGGACCCTAGTGCTGCATGCTGGCATAGAGATTCTTCAGATACCTGGGAATTTTCACACCCTACCCATGCTGCTTTCATCTGAAATTTTTGAGGTACCCCAAAAGAGGGCTGACTGCCTACCCCACGGAAAAGAGGAAGACCACTACCTCTGGTCTTATTTATCTTCACTGTAAGGTAGATAACTCAACTCTACACATTGTTTACTCAGTTATATATGGGAGAACTGGCAACCAGGTTAGTGGAAAATTTCACTATCTTAGCTCGATTCCAAAGCTTACCTGTAAGGGATGGCCAGGAATAGAGGGTGCCTTGTAAATCTTACGTAGTGGTTTCAAGATTTCAGTTCCCCCTAAGTCTGCTTCTAGGTCCTTAACTCTTTCCACTGCCTCCTCCATTGTTTCCTGAGTGTACTTCACACTCTCCCTTAGAGAAACAATCACATCTAGTCATGTAATAGTAGCACACATTGACACTGTGAAAATCCTATCACAAAATTTTTTCCCAACAACCCCAATGTTCAGGTAAACTCCACAATAGCCATTTTACCAATAAGGTTCTTCTTTAAAATACATTCTTTCATAGTTCATGGTCCTCCCAGAAACTTACGGAAAGAATTTTTCAAAGGAAGATCCAAATCCGTAAATGTTAAAATAACAACCCATAGGCAAACTCTTCAGCAACAGCAACAGAGTTTCCTGAAGGTCAGAGAAGACGAGAAAATGGAGTGAGTTAGAGCTTTACCAAACATCCAGACCTCAATCTAGTTCCTAATGGTACAAAAAGTCACCATCTGATGTCAGCTTTTATTTCAAAACTGACATTAGAGTGGCCATGCTTGTCATTGCTCAGATGGAGAACAAACCTACAGCTATAAATGGGTCCTACTCCTGCCCTTCCCAACCATTCTCACATGGCACTGTTGAACAATGAAGAATCTGGCTTTACCTTGGCAGCTTCAATACGTAACTGAGAATCCTTCTGGTTGTTCATCGGGGATTCCATACTTCCAGAGCGGTCCATGAGGAACACGAATTCTCCACAAGCCTTTGTGGCCTCCTCTTCTGGGACATCTGGATAAAAGCTCACCATTGCAGAAGGAGCTCCCATTAAACTGTCTGTACAGAAAGGAGAAGAACCCTGTAAGTTACGAGGAAACTCAGATGTCCTAGAGTTCCCAAAAACCAATCATCGATACAATAGAGAACTGAGAAAACTCAAATAAAAAGCCCCCAGTTTGTCCTTTCTGTTCTGTGTGCATAGGAGTAAATGTGTCTTGTCAGTATAAAAGAGAAAGAAGCAGAACAGAGAGGAGAGGAAGGGAAACAAGATAATAGAATACAGCATAGAAGAATCTGTTGTGAAAATTTTAGATATATTAACAACTGAATAGGATACATTATCTTAGCATGAGATGAAGGCACAGTGGAGATTCCTAACAGAGACAAATCTCTTCAAATCTTATTAATGAGAAAGTGATCAAATGGGTCACTGATTACATCAATTGGAACCTTGAGGGAAAAGAGTGTTCATATGCATAATTCTTAAAATGACAAATTCCAAGAGCAGGCTTCTCAGAGATGTTGTCCTAGAAAACTGGGTGAAAACATTGTAAATATAATCCAGATACAGATATACAGCATTAGCTAAACAGTTCAGGTAAGAGCAGCAAATTTCGAATGTGTAAAATAGATATCTCCCCACCCTGAGAGATAGATTGTTATCATGACACAAACACTCTTCTGAGAAGCCAGACACCCATGAGAATGATGGGCATGAATATCCACACTGTTTAGAGCAAGGTCATGTAGACAGTAGTCAGTTCTGCATGTATGATGTCTGCTAGTTCTTTCAAATGAAATGATTTCTCTTCATTAATCATAGCTTCCTTGTTTATAAAGGAGCACTTCTACTTATTAGCCACAGTTTTCTCACCTAAAGTACCAAGGAGGTGGTTCCTACTATAGGATTATTGTAAGGTTAGGTGATACAATATGCTTACAGATTTCAGGGTAGAGCTTAACTGACACTGAGATGTTAATTGTAATTTTATACATTTTTCTTCTTTGAAATTTGTGCAATTTAACACCTTAAGTTTGTCATATTATTTAGTTTATAGTGCTATGTCTCATGTTGGTATCATATTAAGAGTTTTACTTAAGCTGCCTCTAAAGCTTCTCTTGTGTTTCTAAAGAGTAGGGAAACAGGAATGTGCCTGGCAAAATACATGCTCTGGGAAACAAGGATTAGAAATCAAAGATGGAAGAGACTATCAAGACTAAGATATGACCAACTATGTCCCGTGATAGCCTGCCTGGACACCTTATAGCAGAAAAGAGATGAAAAATCTTCATGAGACCAAGGAGATGGCAGCTATTACATAGTAATTCACAGCATCATGAGGTTCTATATCATAGATTAAAACATTCCTTACTGAAGACCAAGTCTGAATTTAAATAATTCATGATTTTCCAAAACAGAGACCAAAAAAATCAACAGCAGCAGATAGAGAATAGAGCTACAGGGAGATGAGAAAGTTACAAGAATCCCAGGGAAGCTGGGATGCCCCTCAGTGACCTCAGAGAAAAGTGGTGAGTGTGAAGTCACTTTTAAAAATACTGAAAATGTTATAAGTGCTGTGGTTGGGTATGGAAACTCAGCTTCTTGGTAAAGTCCTCACAGGGCTTTGACAATTACAGCAGCATAAGCCCAAGCCCAGCTGTCACACTGTGAACACAACTGGCCCCCAAGGAACTTCTATATATCCAACCTGCAGCAACTTTGTTGGGTTGTGTGATGATCCCTGCACCCCAGTGCAGAATGGGTTGGAAAAGTCAAAGAGATAAAACACGCATGTGGGCTGTGCCAGCTTTAATAAAAGATAAATACACTTATAAGGAAATGTTCTAAATGAAGAACACTAGATGTACATAAGAAACAAAACTCATTGACAAGCTGAATTAGGTCTATGAGAAATTCAAGTATGTCAAAAAGAAAGAGATTGAGTTGGATTCTTGTGATTTTTATTTTTCAAAGTTCAATTTCTACAGGACACAGAGGACCTAAAATTAACTCTGTGTTTAATTTGGTCATTCCTATTATTACTAAGACAAAAATGAAAGAACCGGCAGCAAGATTACAGCCAGCTGTGGTGATCTAAAGAATAAAACATGATTACTTAAAGTGAAATTGTTATTTGTCTAAGAAGGACTACTATTTGCAAATTGTCTGGATTATAATACTGCTATTTTCCTAATCCAATTATTATTTTATAGTGATATTAGGAATTAAAGCTACTTTTCCTATCTCATTATTTGGATAACTTCTATGTAAATTTTTCAATCTAAAGATTTTGCTGTACAGTGTCATATTAATGACATTATAACTCATTATGTAATCGATGGGATGACACAAGTAGTGACTGAATTATATTTTTCATCACTTACAAATGTTAGATATAATACAACTATATTAGTCAATATGACTTGCATATCAGATAGAAATTTACATTTTTTGAGTGGAAATATTAGAAATATTAAAATAAATATTTGCTTTATTATTTGCACACTAATTCCTTTAAACCAGTTGGAACAAAATGATTTGCTCCAACACCATTTGACACTGTAAACTCACCACATGACGTAAAGTATGAGACTTCATCAGATTTGGACATTACTGATTCTCTCATATAAGAATTAGTCACAAGCTTGTTTTTTATTTGTCATTTTTGTAAGACCAGTTATTGTCACGTGAGAATACTGGTTTGTGTATTTTCTTGTAAATTATTAGGTCATAGTTCCCTCTAATTATCTAGTTATCTATGTAAATTGGCCTATGGGACATAATCACCTGGTTACCTGTGAAGCCCAATCGTTATTCCACGTAAGAATGAAAAGTCACTAGTTCAAAGGCCACATTCTGACCCTGTGTAGAGGTACAAAACCCAGGCTAACTTAGAGTTACATCATAGAAAGGGATCAAAGTGGGAGACAGAAAATACCTGGCTTCATGTCCTGCATCCCCATCTCCACAGCTATACTGGGGCTGTGCACTTCATTGTAGTAAATCAGGAGTTCCACATCCCGATCAAACTTGTGTCCTTCAGCCAAGGAAACCTAAAAAGGAGACCAGCAGAGAAGCCATGTTAGAACTGCCACTGGTCACTTCCTGAGATAAGGTTAGAATTTGGGCTTCTTCCATCGGGAGCACAATCAAAAGTAACAGGAAAGACTGTATAGAAAAGGGTTTACATTTTCCCCAGAGCAGGGAAGGTACATACTGTGTCTCTCCAACCACGGTCAGAAGATGCAAGGAAGATGTAGGAAGAATGAATAATGACCAAGTCAACAATAAAGACAGAGGGGACTGACAATAGTGTTCTCTTTCTGTTCACCTGAGCAGATGTCTTGTCATCAGCCAGGTACTGCATAGGACTCAAGGAGCAGTTGGACTGGACCCTCTCAATGCCATGCTGGGAAGTGATGGTGGCAACCATGCTGAGTGTGTAGGGAAGGTCCTCCAAAGGGTCTATGGGAGTCTTTATATTCAAGCAACTCTTCACTGACTGTTCTATAAAAAAGTACATTAATTATGTTTCCCAAGACAACAATTTCAAAGACAAACATAATTTTGTATATTTCCCCAGCCTTTCTATGTCTAGTTTTCAAAAAAAGAAATTACTTACCAGAGAGCTGATATCTTGGATTCAAGATGGCTGGGAGCACATAGCGCAGGGCCCCATCTGTCTCGAGAGGCAGCTCCTGCACATACCTCAGGGTCACTGCCACCTTGGCCCCAGGCTGGAGGTTCCCCACATTGCAAGAAAAGACATCCCTGGTGTAGTCATCCTCTTCCAATAAGTAAGCTTGGTAGCCCTGGGAGAGGGCATCCTCATAGATGCTATGGGCCTAGAGCAAGGGCAAGGTAAGTTGAAATGAAATCACAAGGGTTCAAGAAAATACTAATTGTTCAGAGGGAGTGTCATGGATTCTATGGACTATGCACAATTATTTTAGTAGCTTCTACCCGACTGTCTCTGTTTTATTGATTTAGACAAATCATAATTAGACATGACAGAAAGACAGAACAGTCAACATCAGTACTTATGAATTGTTTATAAAGATAATAGTAGAATGCAATTTGAAAGATGGAAGAGAAGAGATAACAAACTCATCCTTCCGACCTGCATCTTTTCCTGCAATTCGGCCACAATTTTCTTCCCATCCACCAAGGCTTCAAAGTTGTAGACAGCAGCGTCTTCATCCATGGGGAACACAAAGAAGGCCTCCAAGGGGACTTTCTCCACATTCTCATAATTTAAGGTTGCAGAGACACTAGCCACAAAGTCATTGATGGATAGGGTTACCGAGATGCTCTTCAGTGGCACTGGGGAAGATTCAAATGTTTAGGAGATCAACAAACTTTAGAAGAGTGACACTATAGATGATGAAATTTGCTGCGTCCAATGACCTCGTCACTAAGAGTCGTAAGTCAGACTTACCTGGTTCCTTGTTGCCAGTGATTAAACCACAGTACTGCTCCATGGTGACTGCACGTTTCTGTGGAAACGACACATCATTAAGAAATCCAAGATACGGTTACACCATCAAACATGGCAGCTCATGTGTTCCTCTCTTGCAGCTCACACAGCAGTGTAGAGAGTAAATAAGTGACTGTGGTGTGATTATCTAAGTGACCACCAGTATCATCCTGTCTGCCACCCAACACCTATCACATTGCAACCAATGCTCACAGAACAGAGAAAAGTGTCAGAAAGTTTCTAAGAGCCAGAGGTCAGGGAGGACTACTGTAAGTCCGTGTCTTCTGTCCAGGACAGGGCCACTGTAATCATGAACTTAAAGTAGGTTTTGAAACCTGTACAAGACATGCACCATCAATCCAGTCAATATTTCAGCATAGATCTGGCAGGGGCACATACAGTACAACCCAGACCTGAAGAGCTTTGCAATTGAAAGTCACTTGGAGCAGGAGAGTCATTTTTCATCAGGGAAATGGTCCCTGGTAGATTGCCCATGCTCCAAAATATGACCCTAAAACTATGCACATATAAACAGCACTAATGGATGCCCATAGATTAAGAAAAAGTCTAAAAAAATAAAGTAAAGGGATATACTGTTAGGAAGCTGCCTGTGCATAGTCCCGCAGCTAGGCAACAGTGATCTCAATGGCATGCAGGAAGCAGGGTGAGTCAGCAGGCCATATCCTGCAGATCATAGCTTCAGGGAGAGGGACAATCTGTGCTTCAGACCCAGAGAAGCGATTGCAGTGTGGTGTGGAGCACCTTTAATAAAAATAGTTTTTAAAATTGTAGACTTTCTATCTAGGACATTCAGTGCTAGATATTTACAAAAGGCAAAAATTCCATCTATAGATGTGAATAGAGAAGGGTTCATTGACTTCAATGGATGGAGAATGAAAGGTCTGTTTCCTTAGGATAAACTCACTTAAAACTGAGAAGAAAAGAAAAAAAAAAAAACAAAAAACAACAAATATCTATTTTTGTGAGGAAGGTGAGAAGAAAAGGGAGAGGAGAGAAAGAAGGAGAGAGAAAGAGAGAGAGAGAGAGAATCTGAACCCGAAATAGAGATCATTTATGAACTTTTAACATAGAGAAATCTTCAGACATCGCACACCAGAATCATTTTCCACCATTACCACCCCCAGACTCTAGGGCTTTCAGCTAAAATGCACTGAAATTCCTTGTGGGCTTGTCTATAATAAGGAGCTCTTACCCTTTAGATGCAGCCGGTAGGGTTCTTCCCAGAAAGCCTAACAGAGTCTTCACCTCCTTCCTCAAGTCCTCTCTACTTACAGCAGCTGAAGAAAAAAAAAAAAAAAAAAAAAAAAAAAAAGCAAAGGCAGCCAGAAAGGCCCGCCCCCTTCTAGGGACCAGTTGTAAAGTTACTATTGTATCAGGAAGGGATGGACTGAAAATTCTCAATGAAGTGATGAATTTCTGCTTCTGTGTTGATGGAAGGATAAAGGTTTTATTTAAAATTCAGAGCAATTTCTCTTTTGTTCCCTCTGCAGTGTCTACCCTGATAAATAACTGAAGCTAGTCAGAGGCAGTGAATTTGTTTTTTTGAAATCGATTACAATTGTACTATCTAAAAATGATATAAAATGCTATGCAGGTTTGTAACAAGCTTACTCAGAAATAGCATCCTCTTTGCTAAACCTGATTTTTGTTCTTGTGTCTATAAAATTAGGGTAAAGTTATAATTACCTCCTGGACTGTTTTAAATTATAAAAGATTAAAATGGATATGAAGCTTACAGATCCACAAATATATATATTACAGCTCAGTGTGAATATAGATTCTTATTTATAAGCAATGGAGCTGTTTTTCTGTGTCAGTCTGATTGTAAAAGAGAATGACTCTGCGTAGCAGTCTTACCCTGTGCTGTTCCTTCTCTTCACTCTTACTGATCTCTCTTGTCTGCACTATCTGGGTACTAAAGTCAGATGCTAGCAAGGCTGGCAGAGCTCATACTCTGGTTTGGTGGAATCAAAGTTTAGAACTTGAAGTTGTCTGCAGAGCAGATATGACGGTTTGCTTGGAACCCAGAGAATCAGGGAGCACATCTAGGATTCTAGTTAAGGATAATGACATAAAATAAAAATCTACATGAAATTATGAGAACTTTTACATTTATTAAAGCATGAACGAATTTTAATCCTGTGCTTATTTGTGTTGATTTTATTTATGGTGTTCATTGTGAAAACAAAGTTTAATCTTTTCCTATAAAATACTCAATAAGTTAAATAATCAAGGGTTTTGTGGAGAAACATCTAATTCATTCTTTGGCAATGTATTTGGCAGTGAAATTGGATAGAAAAGAACATGCTCTTGGTTTCTTAACCATGGACCTCTTCCAAGAAGCAGCAATTATTTGCACAGAAGCAAATGGTATTCACTATATCAACCACTTAACTTCAGCTCTTGGTGCAATCAAGAGACATAGTAACACAAGGGGAATCAAGCCAGTGTTGGATAATCTTTTTCTCATTTTAAGTATTTCTTCTTCTAGACATGCTTCATAGTTAGAGCAATTTCACTATGGAAATGCAGCAGACCTCTGGCTGTAGTTCTCTCCTCAGAGGGAACACATGCTATATATAGTACTCATGTATGGTATTAGTCATGTAGGTACTAGAGGCAGATTATTTTTACATAAATCTTCAGTTTTTTTGAATAATTATTTTATGGGTGATAAATCATCAGTTTTTAAAGATTATTAGTTCATAGATATTGCTTTTTGATGGACATATATGATTTGAACATGAAAATGGCTACACTAAAATCTTGTTCATGATATTGTACAGCTTTTTACTCATTGTTCAAGTCTTAAGTTTCCTTTAAAAAGCTTTAATTGACACAAATCAGAACTAGCATTGTTACAGTTGTATTCCTGAAGACCTGCCCAATCAAAGTGCACATTCCATTGTCTAGTTGGTCTTACTGTTGTCTACATTTGTAATATTCTAAAGACTGATGATTCTATACTATTAATTTCCACAGCAACATTTTTACTGAAATCAGCATTAAATATTTTAGTATTGGTTCATGTTTATAACAAATAATATCTTTTTATCATCATATACATATTCATTGTTACTTTTCATATCTTTCAGATTAACCTCTAGAATTGTCTAGCCCAAGTAACTCACAGAATGCTTTGATTCAAGGCAAGAAGAAACACAAATTGCCATGGATTTCTAAAGCTATGGCTGACTAGTTAAGATTCTCCCTAAGTTCACATATTTTTGAGACATTATTTTCTATTTTCAAATACAATGAAATGCTCTATCATTTTCTGCAAAAGACTTAGGAAATTTTTTTCAAGATAATGTGGTACTGTCCATTTGTTTAATACTCTAGTATAAATGTGAAGAAACAAATGTTCTTGATTGATATTATCATTCCCACGGCAATTTTGAATTGTCACCACATTTTTAATAACTGGCATAATTTTCTTTTATATAAAGAAAATTTTCTAATTTCAAACAAAGTGAATGAAACTGAGTGAATCTTGAGTTTAAAAAAGGCAGTCCCAAATGTACAAATCCCAAATGAGTCTACTTATAGAATAGAAGATATATAAAAGAGTTAAATTCATGGAAGAAAAAAAAAGCAACCCAGCAATGGTTACTAGAGACAAAGTGGAGTTCTTCAATTGGTACACATCTTTAGCAATGTTGATTGGTAAGCAAGGAATATATTCTGTACATTATAGTGCATATAAGGAAAGATGTGATACTGCTCACTAAAAGCTTCAGAAGGCAGATCTCATGTTAAACATTCTGTTAAGAAAACAAAGGGACATAAGAAAAACTTGAGAAGTGACACACGTACTAACTATCTTAATCTTGATGGTATTGTCATGAGTGTTTATATATATTTCCAAACTGTTCAAATTACATTTCATTAAATATATGGAACTGACCTTACAGCTATTGTACTTCCATAAAAAGCATCAACAACTAAAAACTTCATTCTGTAATCATTTTGGTATTTTACTGATGACTCGTCATCTCCAGTGTGCATTAGACAAAGCTCAGACAGCTGATAGGGGAAATGTTGCTTGGAATTCTAGAAATAGGTCAAAGGCGTGCAAATGCAAAGGCTGCTAGAACAGGAAGCAGTAGTATTTCAAAGTATTTGTAAGAATCAGACTTCAGGAGATGACATTGGTCATGTAAAGTGGGTCAGGGCTTCACCAGTATTGGCAAAGACACAATGACTAAGCAAGAGAAAAGAGCTTTACTGATGCCTATATGTTTTTCTTTGGGTTCACCTTCTTATTTAGCTTCTCTAGGATCACAAATTATAGGCTCAATGTCCTTTATTTATGGCTAGTAACCAAATATGAGTGAGTACATCCCATGTTCCTCTTTTTGGGTCTGACTTACCTCACTCAGGATAGCGTTTTGTATTACCATTCCTTTGCATGCAAAATTCAAGAAGTCATTGTTTTTTACTGCTGAGTAGTACTCTAATATGTATATATTCCATACTTTCTTCATTCATTCTTCCATTGAAGGGCATCTAGGTTGTTTCCAGGTTCTGGCTATTACAAACAATGCTGCTATGAACATAGTTGAGCATATGAATATTAACCTTCATCAGGCGATGAAAGGAGACAGAGACAGAGACCCACATTGGAGCACGAGACTGAAATCTCAAGGTCCAAATCAGGAGCAGAAGGAGAGAGAGCACGAGCAAGGAACTCTGGACCGCGAGGGGTGCACCCACACACTGAGACAATGGGGATGTTCTATTAGGAACTTACCAAGGCCAGCTGGCCCGGGTCTGAAAAAGCATGGGATAAAACCAGACTTGCTGAACATAGCAGACAATGAGGACTACTGAGAACTCAAGAACAATGGCAATGGGTTTTTGATCCTACTGCACATACTGGCTTTGTGGGAGCCTAGGCAGTTTGGATGCTCACCTTACTAGACCTGGATGGAGGTGGGTGGTCCTTGGACTTCCCACAGGGCAGGGAACCCTGATTGCTCTTTGGGTTGACAAGAGAGGGGGACTTGTTTGGGGGAGGGGGAGGGATAGGGAAAAGGGAGGCAGTGGCAGGGAGAACGCAGAAATCTTTAATTAATAAATAAATAAAAATAGCTTTACTGAAAAGAACCAGTGTTTCTTGATATAGCCAGTGATATAAAAGAAGAACAGAGGAAATGGTCACCTGGACAGTAAAGAGTCAAAAATTCTAGAGGGTATGTATGTTATGTTTTTTTTAATGTAAGTATAAGAATTCTAGGAAATTTATAAGTATCAGACATTATTTGGCTAAGTCTTTGAAGACAGGAGCATCTAAGATAAAAAGTTCACATATAATATGAGCCTTTTACCATAATAGAATCTGATGGGAAAATTGTTCCCACACTGGAGATGGAAGACAACAGAATTTATCCTTAGTCTGGGAATACACAAATAATAACTAGTGTCATAACTACATCATTCCACTGCTCTCATGACCATTGTGCTTCAAAGATTCCATACCTCATTATTCTTGTGTTAAAGATGTGATTTCCAACACATGAAATTCTTGGGATGTATCTTATCCACAGCAGTATGGAAGCTCAGTTTTGTTAATTGGAGTAAAAGAAGGATGTACATTTAGAAAATAAGGAATGTTTTCTATAAAGTAATCAGTAAAATTGTTAGTTTTGAGACCAGAAACTTCTGCTTCAATCTGCTTATCAATATCTAGACATTCTTTAAGCTTTTTTAGTAAGGTATACAACTGACCGAGGATTAAGGATGGTTGCCCTGAGTAGAATTAGAAGAATTCAGAATTAGAAGAAAACAGATGTCATTCAGGAAGTCTGTAAAGACCTAACTTTTCAATTTATGGATGATGTCTTTTAAAATACAGTTTTTACTATAATATTTAAAATAATTTCGAAGAATTTTATCTTTGAAAACAATTTATTGATTATATTAAGCTCTGAAGACTTCCTCTACCTCTGTCCAAACAAACTCCCTATCTAATCTTTTACTGCTTCCAACTTAGTGTCCTCTTTATAATGTTTTGTATGTTCCACTGAGTTTAATTTGTGTTGACAATAAACCCACGGGTGTGTGGTCATACACTGGAACTTGATCAACTTTCCAATGTCCATACCCTTAAAGAAAACTAACTCTACCTTTACCAGAAGCTCTTAACTTCTACAGTTCCTCAGTTATGAGTCAGGGCTCATGATTCCCTCCCCCATTCTTCTGAAATGTTCACTGACTTGACCTCCTGCAGACACTCTGCAGGCAACCACAGCTGCTCTGAATTCCTGAGCACTGAGGTCTTGTGATATCTAGAAAAACTTTTTGCCCCAGTTTTCGTTGATGGCTGCCTCCTAGAATCTTTTTGCAACTTCTTCCATGATGGTTCCTGAGCTTTGGGAGAGGATTTGTGACATAGAAGTTCCATTTGTACCTGAGTACTCCACAGACTCGCCCTCTCTACATTTAAACAGTTGTGAGTTTCTGTGTTAACCACCTTCTGCTACACAAGAAACCATCTCTAATGAGGACTGAGGACTGCACCTATTCTACAGGTACAGAGTTAGGAATTTATATGGCAGTTTGATAATTTATTTTTGCAAAAATATAGTATGAGGCTTACTACTAAGGCAGATTGCAGTACCAAGAATGTGTTTTCTACTAGAGAACAGGGCTTAAATCCAATCATAAAGCACTTGATTACTCCCATAGCACCCATGTAACTAAGAAATCTACGGACATATCTTTTCATGGCAGTTATTATTATATTTCACAACTATGTCACACTACTGATGGCAATTCTACCTTTGCTAGCTAGTTTTTTGTCAACTTGACATAAGCTAGAGTCAACTGAGAAAGTTTCCTTATCAGATTGACCTTTGGGGCAAACATGTTATCCATTTTCTAGAGTGATGATAGATTTGCGAGGGCACAGCTCACTGTAGGTTATGTTACCCATGGTCCTAGGAATTATAAAAAAAAAAAAGCTGCTGAGAAGCAACATGGGAAAAGCCAGCAAATAACATTTCTCCATGACATCTTCTCTAGTTCACATCCAAATCCCTGTCCTGATTTCCTTCTCTCACTTCCCTAGATGGTAGACTTAAAAGCTGTAAAGTGAAGTAAGCTATTGGTTATGGCATTGAGCACAGCAATAGGAACACTCCACAATCCATCAACACAGTATATCCTAATAGTATGAGAGCTAACCTGTAAAAAGAAGGCTTTCTGTTCAGTATTGACTATTTCTCCCTGATATTGGACCAAAGTGTGTGATGTCTTCAGAAATAAAGTCTTACTATCAAGTATTGGTATGCAACTAAGAGAAATGGTAATAGATAGCCTCTATTATTCAAGAGGTTAATGTACATTTTTAAAGCATTTTTTATCTACTCCCTTTACTATTTCGTACAGCAAATTTGGTTTTTGGCATCCTATCTAAGAAGGATCACTAACTCAAATATTGCGGTCATTTCCTCTTGTGCTTTCTCACAGTGTCTTTAAGGCTTTAGCATTTATATCTGGTTCTAGGATTAATCTTGAAATAATTTGGTTCTTGGTAACATTTCTTGCCACTTTCAACATTATGCTCAATCCAATACGTCTGCCTCTCAAGAAGAAACACGTCATTGTATCACTCATATGAGATCTCCGAAATAGTAAATCTTAACGGGAAAACGTAGAACAGTGTCTCCAAGCCAAAGAGGTACTGAGAAGTATGAAGTGCTTGTATGAATATATAGTTGTAACTGAAGATATGAATGTAGTCTAAATGTCATTTGTATGACAACGCTATAGTGCTTATGCTTAAAAATACAGTGTGCTATTAGATGATAAAGATTTTTCTTATCACAAACAAATGAGGAAACAGATAAGCAAAAAGAAAATAATGAAAGAAATAGACAATCTTAAATCAGGAATGCATAAATTCTTTTTTCTAATTGCTCCATTTATTTGAAGGAAAAATTTTAGATAAATGAGTCTTTCTGAATTATTGATCTATCTGCTACCCTTACTCATTTATATAAACCCACTGGATTCATGCTTACTATTTTTTTGCTATTTCCTACTATAAGCATATTTGTTTTATAACCACGCTTGCTGCAACTTGACTCCTGGAAACACCTTTCTCTTAAATCTATGTCCCTCTTACATACTCAAACATTTTGTCTCAGCTTTTCTTTGTTTCCTGCCACAAAAACATGATCTAAACATGTTGGGTCATTTTTCAAAGGCCTAGTGTTATCCATTTCTTCAAACTGCTCTAGTCTTTTATTAAGAAGGGAGAAGGCATCCTAATTGTTGGCTTGGTGTCATGGCTTCTGCTTATCTGAGAAGAAGGAAGTAGAAGGCTTGTATATATTTTCACCTTCTATAAAGAAATACACATTTATTTTCTTTCTTTCTTTCTTTCTTTCTTTTTTATTTCTTCCTTTCCTTCCTTCCTTCTTTTTTACTTCTTTTTTTTTCTTTTTGAAAGTCTAATCAGAAAAATGAATCCTTTTTGCTTCTCTTAGTTGCTGTAGGACCAGGGACCCAGACAAGGCACTTAGCAGTATCCCAGGCCAGACATTACAATGACCCCAGTTGGCATGTAGGCCCCCAACATCAGCCTACTTTTCACTGCTTTTATTTCCTCATTTCTCCATCTTTCGACAGCACATGAACCACTCTGCTTCTCTTTCTCTCCAATTTTTCCTCCACATATTTGCTCATCATCATGGGACCATCTACCTGCACCACAAGGCACCGGGCAGAAATGCATGGGAGAGAGGACGTGGATTTCTTCCCACCAGCCATGGCCTCGAGAAAGTTGGTTGACCTGTCACTTGCTGGCCCCTTCTTGAGCAGAACTGCAGTGATGGAGAGGGGGCATGTGTGCCTTTCCTCTGGCTAGGTTATTGAGGACACCAGTGACCTGCGACTGTCTAATCCCTACTTGAGACAACATTTTCTAGAGACACATTTTAAATCACATATCAATAATTCATTTCTGTGTTGATAACCAACTAAACACAATTCACACAGACATTTTCTATGCTTATTTACTACTGTACAGTTTACTTCACAAACCACATAGCTTATCCTTAACTCTCCAATTCAAAAACCTAGTTACCATTCTTCATTGTGTATTGTTTTCTTGGTGCATTTATAGTCTCTGCTTATAGAGCATTCAGAATCTTCATCCTGTACCATTGTGGAAAGTAATTTATCATGTACCCTAAAATAATTTCAAAAACTCATTGTGTATTTATTCCTGAATCTCCATTTATTTCCAGATTTACTAAAATCAGCATGTTCTCTGAACCCTTCACTGAGTTCCTTTAACCTTAAAAACATAAGTAGACATGAAAGAAACAGAGTTTAATAAAAATTATGTCATATTTCCCCAAGCAGAAACACACCAACATGCCTTCAATTATTTCAGAAACTGTTTTCAGTTTGAAAGTCAGTGTTATGTGTGCTTTATACAGACATGTCCACTAGGGCTTAGTTTCTAGCATTAACCAAAATATCGCTACTATTTCACAGCAGAGAGAATGGCACACTGGGGAGATAATAAGAGTGCCACATGGGGATAGAATAGGAAATTTTAATTGCTCTTACCCCACCCATTACCTACACAGCTCATCCTAATGATAGAAAGTCTTGAGTTTCTTTGTGTTTATGGATTTGTGTGTGTGTCTCATATATTTATGATATCTGTATTTACTTATCTGACACCTATTATATGTCAAAACTACCTTAACTTTATTTGAATCAGAGGTTTGGGAAGATAGGGCATGAATCATGGCACTTGATTTATAATGTGTGAATTGTTTAGAACTTGAACGCTGTGTCCTGATCCCCTGCAAAAACGAGAGTGGGGGGGTATTTTGAATTATCGTCACCTACTACAGAGCTATTTCATGTGATGTTCACTGGCTCTAAAGCAGACTGAGACAGAAGTTTCCATGTAGGAAAAAGGTGAGCGCCTGAATTTAAAGTTTCCTAGTACCATTTCACATTGGAACAAGACAGATTTTCTGAAATCCAATCTCTAAACACTATAGGAAGTAGCTGAAAATGGTCACTCATATTTTGATGAGACATATCAGAAGAGAGCAAAAACAAGACCTTTAAACCTAAAACTTTCCATCTATGATTAGTTTTTATGTTAACAAAAAGTGTATCTAAATGGCTGTACTATGTCTTTGGAGGGAACATAAGAAATGCAAGCCTCTTTGTGCTACTGGTCAGGTAGATACAAGTTGTAACTAACTTTAAAATAAACATTCTATTTGCCTCAATATGTTTAACAAATAATGCTCTATCTAAAACACCCCTGAAAATTAGCACAAGGTACCAAGAAAATCTATATTTTATATTCCTAGCTCTTCCCTTGTTTACATACCTTGTTTTCATCAATCAAACATGTAAATTCTTTATACACTTTGATGTTTTTATAGAACCACTTTTTATGCTTTTTTTTTTTTTTTGGAAACAGGGTTTCTCTGTAGCTTTGGAGCCTGTCCTGGAACTAGCTGTTATAGACCAGGCTGGCCTTGAACTCAGAGATCCATCAGCCTCTGCCTCCCAAGTGTTGGGATTAAAGGCATTAGCCACTCCTGCCTGACTCAATAGAACCATATATTTTGAACATGAAAAGTGCAGTTTTAACACTTGAATATTAAGCAATTAGACTGACTACCTCCCTCTCCCCTTCTAGACTGTAGAAGTCTGAGGAGGAGCAGGACTCTGTGTCATGCCTTTCTCTGTACTCTGTACTGGAAACATCATTTCTGTTTGTCACTTTTGAATGTGACCAGATCTTCTTGAAGGAGCATCATCCTCATAGTATTCATAATTATTTTCTATAAATTTTTATAATAGTTCCCAGGTGGCTATCATCTACCTTTGTGATAAAATGCTTTTGTTCAAGACAAGCTTCCAACTCTAGATCAAATTCTCGAAGTTCTCCGGGTCCCTACAACTGTGATGTGTTTTCCTCTGTTTTCAGACACAAAGCATAAGTGGTTAATGCAGCCAGGATGACTACAGAGATTACACAGATTTTGTCAAGTTAAGGCAGAACTATGGAAACAGCCTTTTCCTAGATGAATTTGTTGAAATATAGTAAAAATTTAATGTGCAGATGTAGTTTAGTGATTTTATTGTTGTTGTGCAGCATTATTTAATACTTTTTAATAAGATAATTTTGTTTTATTCTCCAAAAGAATTCTTACATTGGAATGAACATGGACAAATGAGGAAGATACTAAACAAACTGAACTAAGTGAGGCACAAAAGGAAAAGCATTAAATTATTCTACTTAAATACAGTAAGAATTACAGTAAAATCCATAGAAAAGCATACAAAAAATCTACTATAGAATGGATGACAGAGAGACAGGAAAATTAATCAATGTAAAAATCTTACTAAAGTTGGGAAGGCAAATTATAAATTCATTTTGTTTAATGCAATGCCTGGGGTTAACAATTTGACATTTGCACAATAAAAACTTGAGCGGGTAGGTCTCAAATTAAACACCATAAACTATAAAAACATTCAAGGAACCATTTGAAAATGTTGAATATATTCATTACCTTGAATATTATAGTGTCATGAGTGTTTGAATGTGTACAATCTGAACAAATTAAATACTTTAAGTTTGTTGTATGTCATTTCTGCTTCAGTAACACTAAGATACAAGCAATGCTGGTGACTCACACATTGCTAAAATATATCAGATAAAGTGAGGCTAAGACAACTGACAGGGGACAGTGTTTATGATCCTCCCCCATGGTCAAAGGAATTAAAACATAAAGGTAGCATTAGAGGATCAGGAAGCAGCAGAATTTATGAGAACGTGGTAGGCTTCAGTCAGTTGGGATGGACCAGACACTCATGACTAATATCAAGTCTACAATGACGCAGGAACTTGTGTGATAAGAACCTTTGCTTTCCGACACATCACTGCCAGAGGCAGGGAACAGAGGAAGACTGGTCACATGGCCAATGAAAGCAGTCTGTTTTAGGACACGACTTAATGTGTGTCATGCAGCAATGACAGAACCACATTGTGTAATGATTAGTGCATAGGCCCCAGAAGTTTATTTGGCTCAAATCTGTTCCTTGAATTGATTATTTGGATTTTTCCCATACTGTGTGTCTTTTCTTCAGACTTTTCATAATGTTCAATTTACTGATTTTTTATGATATCTCCTGATTTGGGTTCTTACCTAAGAAATATTACTAATGCTAAAATTGTAAAAATGTGGTTGTGTTTTCCATCAGTATTGATATAGCTTTGCCTGCTGTATTTAGTTGAAATAGCCCATTTTGAATTGAGTCTGATTGAACGGTGTGTGAAAGTATCTATCTAAGTATTAATAACAAGGATCTATCTAATTATCCTAGTACCATATGATAAAAAAGTGTTTTCATTTGATTGGTCATAAACCCTTATATTCACAGTTTATAGATATAAGCTTGCTTCTGGAATGTCAAACTCATTCCACTAATTGCCACATCTTTCTATAATAAGTACTACATGAAGCAAAACATTACAATATTATAGTGAGATTCAAGACAGGGAGGTTTAGGGTTTCATTCTCTTGTTTTAAGTATGTTATGATTTTTTTTAGTCAATTATTTCACGGAGGTATAATGATACCTCTGCAAGTAAATTAAATTAAAATCATGAAATTGATAGGGACATTGTCAAGTTTAAATCTGGAAAGTGTATCCACTGTCACAAGGTTATTTTCACTGACTTATTAAAAATAAATTTTTTTCTGTATATCTTTAAATTCCTTCCACACATCTTTGCAAGTCTCAGTGAAATGTTTTATATTTCTTTCATTCAATGTATGTATTAGTAAACTATAATATTTATTAAATTACTAATGAGTTTAGTGGTTGTTTCCTTTACATTTTCTATACTGCTGTTTGCTGATCATTTAAATACTTTTTGAAATTTCTTCATATATTAACTAAGATTTCTATACAGAGCGTTATGTTATTAACCAGTAGAGAAAGTCTCATTTCTTCCTTTATAATTATAGGTACACTATATTCAGTGTCTTGTTTAACTTATTGTACCTAGAATCTATTTTACAATATTAAATAAATATTTTAAGATTCATTTCATTATTAATATAGAAAACATTTTTCAAAGGTATTGTTTGAGAGTTTTCCAGAATGATGCTCATATTTTAATATAAAACAGTATTTATGGGCTGAACAGATGGCTCGGTGGTTAAGAGCACTGAGTGTTCTTCCAGAGGGCCCAGATTCAATTCCCAGCATCTACATGGCAGCTCACAACTGTCTGTAATTCCAATTCTAGGGGACTTGACAGCCATGACAAAACGCCATTGCACATAAAATAAGAATAAAGGAATAAATAAGCAATGCTTACAAGATAGATATGCTAAATTGTTAGACAACTCCAAAGAATTTGTTATATCAGTTTTGGGGGTATTCATGGAATACAGGTAGATATGAATATACTAGATATTTATTTGTATGTTTCATGATAAAGTCTTTAGATAAAAACACGCGTGAAGAGCTGTTAGAAATGGGAGACACCAGAGCAAAAAGACTTGAATTCAATGTCACACTCCAGTGCACAGTGATAAGCAACCTTTTTCTCACTTCCTACAAAGAACTTCCAGGAGGAAATGTCTGAAGGCAATCACTCCAGAGTGGCTGAGTTCATTCTGAAGGGCTTAACAGACCAACCAGAGCTGCAGCTGCCCCTGTTCCTCCTCTTCCTTGGAATCTACCTGCTCACAGTGCTGGGGAACCTGGGAATGATCATCCTGATCGTGCTCAGCTCCCACCTGCACACCCCCATGTACTTCTTCCTCAGCAGTCTGTCCTTCATTGACCTCTGTTACTCCACTGTCATCACTCCCAAAATGCTGGTGAACTTTGTGACAGTAAGGAATGTCATTTCCTACCCTGAATGCATGATTCAGCTCTACTTCTTCTTAATCTTTGTTATATCTGAGTGTTACATGTTGTCTGCCATGGCATATGACCGCTATGTTGCCATCTATAACCCCTTGATGTACAATGTCACCATGTCCTACCAAGTCTGTTCCTGGATGATAGGTGGGGTGTATGGTATAGGTGTCATCGAAGCCACAATTCATACTGTTTGCAAGCTGCGGGTGCTTTTCTGCAAGGCTAATGTAGTAAATCATTTCTTCTGTGATATTATTCCATTGCTGCAACTTTTCTGCTCCAGTACATTTGTCAATGAGGTAGTAATTCTGTGCCTCAGTACGTTCAATTTCTGTGTTCCAACCCTGACCATCTTGAGCTCTTACAGTTTTATCATTGCCCGAATCATCTGCATGAAGTCCACTGAGGGCAGGTTGAAAGCCTTCAGCACCTGCAGCTCCCACTTCTCTGCTGTTGCTGTCTTCTTCGGCTCCTCAGAAGCTGTGTACTTTCAGCCATCATCAGTCAGCTCCAAAGAGCAAGGGAAAGTGTTCTCTCTGTTTTATACTACAGTTGTGCCCATGCTGAACCCGCTAATCTACAGCCTGAGGAATAAGGATGTCAAGCTTGCTTTAAATAAGTTGCTTCGAAAGAAGGCAATTCAGATGTAAAATAATATTTTGCATTAGTAAAAATGCCTTATATCTATAGTTTTGATAAGAAATACTACCTTGAGACAACAATGCATGCATATCAAATCCTGAAATTTTTATTATTATATGATTGTTTTCTCTTTTCCATTTCATCTCTTTTATTTTTTCTTTTTTAAAAATTTATTTTTAAAAAAATATGTTTTCTCATTTTACTGTCAAAATGTCAAATCTATTTTTCCACTCCCTCCTTCCTCCTGTTCCCTTCACATTGCCCCTCTCACCCCCATCCCATCCCCCATCCACGCTTCGGAAAGGGTAAGGCTTCCCGTGAGGAGTCAAAAAAGTCTAAGACATTGCTTTGAGGAAGTACCATGGCCCTCCCCACTATATATAGACTGAATAAGGTATCCTTCCAGAGAAAATGAGTTCCAGAAATCCAGAACAAGCAGTATATATAAATCCTAGTCTCATTGCAAGTGGCCCCGCAGTCTTCCCCAGCCATACAAATTCATCCACAGTTAGAGGGCCTAGTTGATCCTATGCTGGTTCCTTCTCTGTCAGCCTGGAGTTGGAAGGCTTCCATTAGCTCAGGTAAGCTGTTTCAGTGGGTATCCCCATCACGGTCTTGACCTCTTTGCTTGTATTCTCACTTCTGCCTCTCTTCACCTGAACTTTGGGAGAGAAATATATATCAGGAATTATTGGACTCAAGTTATTTAGATAAGTGAAAGAAGCATTCTGGGATTCCGTGGAGCCTATCAATATGTAGTTAACTAGCCGCACCTCTAATTATGTTTCAAACAATCCCAAAGTCTTCTTATAGTTCACATGCTTTATGTGTGTGGAACATGGATCTTTTGGGGTGATATTAATGTCTCTCACTGAAGGAAATAAATACATATAGTAGAAAAGCTTCAATTATTTGGTTTTTGTATATCAAACCCTTCTCAATTAAGTGTATTACCAACTATATCTGAAAGAGTGATCTCTAAAATAAGTGGACTTAACAAAAATGACTCAAACTATCACTTCTAAATCTTCCTTAGCATGTAGAATTGTATTGTGGACTATAAAACATATTAAAAATAATATTGTTCCTACCATCTGTGAAATAATACTGAAAACATTGAATAAAACCGTGCAAGTGTTCAAATACTCTTGACGTAGGTATTGATCCACAGTTTTAGGACTTTGCCAGCTTCTTTGTTTTTCTGAAATTTTAATGTATTGTTTTCTAATTGAAATAACTACTATACTTTTCTAAGTGCATTATAGAATATCCATTTCAGAAGTGATGTTTCTAACAAGTGCATTGTTGTGCTATTTTTCATATATAAAAAATTAAAATTTGAAAATTTTCTGTCTAATAACATATAGTATTCATACCCCCAAAACTAACTATTCCTATCAGTTCCTGACCTACATGAAAGAGACTTTTAACCAATAAGTTTTATTTTCCAACAATCACCCAATTAAGATCCAAACAATAAACCTTGCTTCTGTGTCAAATGGCATCGCCCACACCCGAAAGTCTCAGTATCTCCTGGTTGCCTTCATCTTTCACATCTCCTGGAGATGTCAGCAGCAGCAGCATGGCTTTTCTTGCATGCCTAGAATAGATTCCCATAGAATAAGACATTTCCTTATTGATTTAGAAACTTCTATACTTCGTGATTCCTGGGAGTGCTAAAGTGTTTAGACGTGTTGCATTACAAAGACAAGCAGAGATTTCCAAATAGCACATGGTACCCTGCCCACTGCACTAATCTGTGTCCAGAAGCACAGCACGGGAGCTTTTATTCCTCTTCCCAGCATTAACTTTTTTTTATGATTTTTTTAATGAAAAAAAAATCCCTGCTTCCTCCCAGCCTCCCATTTCCCTCCCCCTCCTCCCGCCCCTCTCCCCATTCCCCCCACTCCTCTCCCCCTCGCTCTCCAGTCTGAAGAGCAGTCAGGGTTCCCAAACCTGTTGCCTTGCATCTATTATTTCAGTCGAATCTTGGAGTAGGCACTGAACATGGGTGGGTTTGTCTCAGCTTTCCTTCAAATATGTGACAAGACACCTTCTATCATGTCTCCTCATGGTACAACACCCAAACAAGAAACAAGAGAACATTCTCTTTGAAAATCAGAATAAAGGCCCTTGGTTCCCTCTAACCCTTGTCTTTTATTCAACTCGTCCTTTCTATTATCCCACCAAACTCTATTTGTATTCCTATCATACTTGTTTGCTTATGTTACATGACATGTGGGTCACTTACCACATACCAGTACAAAATAATACATATAATGAAAAATTTTGATAACTGAAGAGAACATAAGTGGGACATAAATTTTCAAGTTGAAGAATATGAGTATATGAATCCCTTTTCTCCTAGCTCCATTTTGTCTAAGTGTGTGTCACACCATCATGAACTCTAATCTCTAGAAATTGTAAGAATATACTCACGGTAGCAGAAAACCATCACTAATATTCTACAATGATACCTCAGGAGACAGGAAATTGTCCTTTTTCACATTTCAAGCCGTACTTTTTCTAGTCATGCTTAATGATACTCTTATTTTGATCGTAACATAAAAATGAATCTCAATAGCTATGTCTGTCTCCTCTCTTGTAGGATAGAAAGAATGCATACTTGATTTACGTTAATAGTCATGTAGATACTGTGTGTAAATGACCTTCATGTAAATATTCATTTTTATTAATAATTTTTGTTTATAACCCTCTGTTATAAA
>JABTXL010000888.1:10803770-10815364 GCA_025134845.1 Neodon shergylaensis | reverse complement strand
TCATTTCTTTTTATATTCTCAATATCTTGACTATCTAAAATTTTTCAGTGAAGTGTACTGCCCAACCACTGAAAGTTTGATCTCTATAATAAATAATTTTAACAAAAACACAAAGCTTGATACTTTAGTCTTATTAGTTGTTTAGATCTATATTAGAAATTATAGGAAAATAAAGGTACGTAATTTTTCTTAGTGAGAATTAAATAATATAAGTGTGACAGACTCACATTACATATTACTAGCTGGATAAATTGACACATATTTGTCCAGATTCCTGAATACAAGTTTGATGCTAGGATAAATAAACGGCCAACACAATGCAAACTCTATGATATTTTTGGAAATCTTTTGTCTCAGACTGCTTTGTTTAGGCATTTTTTTTTACCTTACTGACATTTGTTTGTATATTATCATTTCCTATTTTGTGATTTTATGGGGTTTTATATGTGTATTTATGTGTTTTTACATGTGTCTCCAAAAATGTTTCTCCTGCTGTCTTTTCCTTGTTTTTGTTCTGTTCTGGTTTGTTTCTTTGTTTTATTTGACTGTTTTTTTCTTAGACATGGAGAGAAAAGGTGTGAGATTGAAAGCATGGGGAAGTGGGGAAGGTCTGGGGAGTGGGTGAGGAGGAGAAAGAAACCATTTGAAAAGGTTGCATATATTCATTATCTTCATTATTATGGTGGCATGAGTGTTTAAATGTGTACAATGTGAACAAATTAAATGCTTTGTTGTATGTCATTTCTGCTTCGGTAACGCTAAGATGCAGTCAAAGCTGGTGACTCACTCACTGTTTAGATGTATCAGATAAAAGGAGGCTAAGACAACTGATATAGGGAAGAGCGTTTGTGATCCTCTGTCAAGGTGAAAGGTATTAAAACATAAAGGCAGTGTTAGAGGATCAGGAAGCAGCAGCATTTATGAGAACATGGTAGACTTCAGGGCAATCAGTCAGTTGGGATGGACCAGACATCCATGACTAGTATTGAGTCTACAATGACACAGTTAAGGCCAAATGGAGCTTCTGTGATAAGAACCTTTGCTTTCCGGCACATCACTGCCAGAGGCAGGGAACAGAAGAAGACTAGTCACATGGCCAATGAAAACACTCTCAGAGTCATTTGTGTTAGGACATGTCTTAATGTTCTTCATGCTGCAAAAACAGAACCACATTGTATGATGATTAGTGCATAGGCCCCAGAAGTTTATTTGTCTCAAATCTGTTCCTTGAATATATTATTTGATATATTACCATACTGTGTGTCTTTTTCCAGACTTTATATAATGTTAATTTACTAATTTTATATGATATCTCCTGATTTGGGCTCTTACCTAAGAAACATTAATAATTCTAAATTTATAAAAATGTGGTTATGATGTCCATCCATATTGATATAGCTTTACCTGCTGTATTTAGTTGCAATAGTTTTGAATTGATATGATTAAATAGTATGAGAAAGAGAATAACAGATTAATAAGAAGTATCTATGAAATTAACCCAGCCCCATATGATAAAAATTATTTTCATTTGATTGGTCATAAACCCTTATATCCACAGCTTATAGCTATAAGCTTGTTTCTGGAATGTCAAACTCATTCCATTAATTGCCACATCTATAAGAAGCAATATATTACAATATTATAGTGAGATTCAAGACAGGAGGAGGATTAGGGCTTCTTTCTCTTGTTTTAAGTTAGTTGTGATTTTTTGTTTTAGTCACATAATTTTCATGGATGTATAATGATACCTGTGCAAGTAAATTAAATGAAAAAAACCACGAAGTTGATAGGGACATCACTGAGTTTAAATCTGGAAAATGTATCCACTGACACAAGGTTATTTTCACTGACTCATGAGTGTGGGTGCCTTTCGTTTCCTGTATGTCTTTAAATTTCTTTCCATACAGCTTTGCAAGGCTCAGTGAAATGTTTTATATTTCTTTCATTTAATGTACATATGAGTAAATTATAATATTCATTAAAATACTAATGAGGTTAGTGATAGTTTTTTTTTAACATCCACTATTTTGCTTTTTACTGATCATTTAAATATTTCTTCAAGTTTCTTCATGGATTAACTAGGATTTCTATACATATCATCTCCTCTTCCATCCATTCCTTACCCTGCCTATGCTCCCAACTTTTGCCTGGCAATCTTGTCTGCATCCAATTTCCAGGAGGATCTATATGTTTTTCTTTGGGTTCACCTTATTATTTAGCTTCTCTAGGATCATGAACTATATAGGCTCAATGTCCTTTGTTTTATAGCTAGAATCTACTTATTAGTAAGTACATACCATTTTCATCTTTTTGGATCTGGGTTATCTCACTCAGGATAGTGTTTTCTATTTCCATCCATTTGCATGCAAAATTCAAGATGTCATTGTTTTTTACTGCTGAGTAGAACTCTAATGTGTATATGGGCCACACTTTCTTTATCCATTTTTCTATTGAGGGGCATCTAGGTTGTTTCCAGGTTCTGGCTATTACAAATAGTGCTGCTATGAACATAGTTGAACAAATGCTTTTGTAGTATGATTGGGCATCTCTTGGGTATATTCTCAAGAGTAGAATTGCTAGTTCCTGAGGTAGGTTAACTCCCAATTTCCTGAGAAACTTCAACACTGATTTCCAACGTGGTTGCACAAGTTTGCATTCCCACCAACAATGGATGAGTGTTCCCCTTACTCCACATCCTTTCCAGCATAGGTTATCATTGGTGTTTTTGATTTTAGCCATTCTGACAGGTATAAGACGGTATCTCATAGTTCTTTTGACTTGCATTTCCCTGATTGCTAAGGAAGTTGAACATGACCTTAAGTATCTTTTGGTCATTTGAACTTCTTCTCTTGAGAATTCTCTGTTCAGTTCAGTACCTCATTTTTTAATTGTGTTATTCAGAATTTTAATGTCTAGTTTCTTGAGTTCTTTATATATTTTGAATATCAGGCCTTTGTCTGATGCAAGGTTGGTGAAGATCTTCTCCCATTCAGTAGGTTGCCTTTTTGTCTTAATGACAGTGTCTTTTGCTTTACTGAAGCTTCTCGGTTTTTGGTCCCATTTATTCACTGTTGCTCTTATTGTCTGTGATACTGGAGTTATATGTAGTCTCCTGTGCCCATGTGTTGCAGACTACTTCCCACTTTCTCTTCTTTCAGGTTCAGTGTGTTCAGATTTATATTGGGGTCTTTAATACATTTGGATTTGAGTTTTGTGCATGGTGATAGATATGGATCTTTTTTCATTCTTCTACAGGTTGACATCCAGTTATGCCATCACCACTTGTTGAATGTGCTTTCTTTCTTCCATTGTATAATTTTAGCTCCTTTGTCAAAAATCAGGTGTTCATAAGTTTGTGGATTTATCCGGGTCTTTAATTCGATTCCATTGGTCCACGTTTCTGTTTTTATGCCAATACCAAGCTGTTTTCATTACTGTAGTTCTGTAATAGAGTTTGAAGTCAGGGATGGTAATGCCTCTGGAAGTACCTTATTGTATAGGATTATTTTGGCTATCCTGGGTTTTTTGTTTTTCCATATAAAGTTGATTATTGTTCTCTCAATGTTTGTGAAGAATTTTGTTGGGATTTTGATTAGGATTGCATTGAATCTATAGATTGCCATACAATTCAGGAACTAAGTACAGGGCTCCTCCAGCTCCTACTTCAGAGGCTTCCTTGTTCCACATGACCCTGCATCCCCCAAGCCTGCCCTATTGTCTGGAAGGTCCTTGGCCCAGGAAGACTTCCTGTTCCTGCACTGAGGAGGTCCATCGAGAGGGCACTCCTTTCCATCTGCCTGGTCCTTAGATCCACCAGCACAGCCCTGCTTACTGTACAAACTGTGTCCAAAAGCACAGCAAGGTGATGTGGGATTTTCTTCTGCATGCTCTGAATATTATTGGTTAATAAAGAAACTGTCTTAGGCCTGCACAGAATAGAATACAGGAAAGCAGGGAAAACTAAACTGAATGCTGGAAGAAAGGAGGTGGAGTCAGAGAGAAGCCATGGAGCCACCACCAGAGACAGGCATGCTGAAACTTTGCCAGTAAACCACTGCCATGTGGTGATACATAGACTAATAGAAATGGGTTAAATGAAGTTGTAAAAGCTAGCCAACGAGAAGTTAGAGCTAATAGGTCAAGCAGTGATTTAATTAATATAGTTTCTATGTGGTTATTTCTGGAGTCTGAGTGGCCAGGAAATGAACAAGTGGCCTCCTACTAAAGCAAGGAGCTTTTATTCCCCTTCCCAACATTAACTTTAAAAACCTGTTACCTTGCATTTATTATTTCAGTCAAATAATGTAATAGGAAATGAATACTGGTGAGTTTGTCTTCGTCTTTCCTTCAAAAATGTGACAAGACACCTTCTATCATGTCTCCCCTACCTCATTCTGTAACACCAAAGCTAGAAACAGCAAGAGAATATCCTTTTTGAAAATCATAATAAAGGTCCTTGATTTCTGTAATCCTTGTCTTCTCTTCCTCTTAGCTTTTCTATTATTCAGCAAAACTCTATGTTTGTGCATCCATCACAATTGTTTGTTTATGTAGCATGACATGTGGGTCACTTACCACATACCTGTATAAAACAATACATATCATCAACAATTTTGATAATTGAAGAGAACATATGTAGAAAAGAAGTTTCCAAGTTGAAAAGTGTGAGTACCTGAATTCCATTTCTCCTAGCACCTTTCCACCTAAGTGTTTGTCAGACCATCATGAACTCTAGTCTCTAGAAATTATAAGAATATATTCACAGTAGCTGAAAATAATCATTAATATTCTACAGTGATACCTCAGAAGATAGGAAATTATCCTTTTCCTATTTCAAGGTGTTTTTTTTCAAGGTATGCTTAATGATACTCTTATTTTGAAGCTAACATAAAAATGAATCTCATTAGCTGGGTCTTCTCCTTCTCTTGTAGCATGGAAAGAACGAATACTTGATTTGCATTGTACTTCTTTAGATATTATAAATAATTGAACTTCATGTAACCATTCAATATTCATGAATAATTTTTGTTTATAAACCTCTGTCATAGAATATACCCTCAAAGTAACAAAGTTCGTCAGAAGTTATTTATCTTGTTTTCCTATTGTTTTTCTCATTTTAGATACCCTGTTTGTTTTAATAAATCATTTAAACTTATGTGTATGCTTTGAGGATTTTTGTAGAGCAACATATTTTCAAGGTAAAAAGGTTCTAAATTTGAATATTGTTCAGACTTGTTTGTATTCATCCTAAACTCATAGAAATCTTCCTTGACTATCCTCCAGTAATGCCATAACAACCATGCTCCTATGAACCTGTCAGTCATGACATTTATCCTATGGTTTACCATGCCATTTCTTTCTTGATTGTACCCTTCCAAGGATCAGGGAATCTACATCATTTATTAGTCTATCCTGAATACCCACAATGCATTTATGCTTGCCTCTAGGAAATAATTTTACTTGGCAATTTGATGATGGGAATTAATCTCTAAAAGTAATCAGCAATCATGTATATTAGATCTACATGGGCAGTAGAAAATGACAAGGTGTCCTGAGTAAATTGGGAGATTGGGGATCGTGGGAGAGGGTTTAAGGGGAGGTAAGAGGAAGGGAGGTGAGCAGAGAAAAATGTATAGCTTCATAAAATTAATAAAGAAAGAGTTATCAGCTATCAATATACAAGAGAGGATTTTGAAATTCCCTACCATGCCACAGGCACGCAAGCCTTCAGTCAGTTAAGAGAAAACAGGAAGCATCTGCATTTAGAGATCATGGTTTAGAAGAAGTTGGTTACCTAATTTTGGTCAGGTGCAAGACTGCAAGAAAGCATGGAGCTTTTCTGGTTGAATCAGTTTCTTGAATCTTTTAAGAGGCAATAAAGACAGAAAACCCAGTCAGCTGATCATTAAAAACACTCAATAGGATGTGTGTCTTTGTCTCTTTTCTACAGCTGGAACAGAATATTATATTCTAAGTGAAGTACAATGATCAGGATCATGTTTGAATCAGTTGAGGTGGAGGGATGTCCACGGTCAATTGACCACATCTAGTATGTTCCCTCTGCCTGCACTGGGCTGTGGAGGAAGCTTAATGAACACTGGAGAATGTAGAGAAGTCTGGCCTCATCCTTGTTTTAGGAATTCACTTATGTGGCAGCATTATATTAGTATCCTTGTAATCTATTTTTCTTAGAAGACCCCCAACCTGTACACTAATATATTAGAAAGCAAGTTTCTAACATAGACCTTAGGAGACATATCCCCACTGTTATTACATGCAATCTCAGCTTCTAGAAAAGAAATTAAGATAAAATATATATTGAATGCAATAATATAGGTTTTATTTAAAAAAATCCTAGGGTCAGTAAAAGACTTCACACTATGAATTAATAATTTCAACATCTAGATATTCTTTCTAATTTTTTAGTGAGATAGAATTGGCCCAGAATTTGAGATGGTTGTCCTAGGCAGAATATAGTCAGCTGTAATTAAAACAGCACAGAGGTGTCAGGCAGTAAGTTACTAACAGTTTAAGTCATTTAAATTAACAGTTTAAGTCATTTAAATTATTTACATATTCATAATGTATGCTTTCTTCTCTCATAACAAGCATAAAATAATTTTTAGGTCACATGTCTGTATTGGGCCTCGTATTTAAGAGTTATGGTTGAACATTGCTTATGGTTTTATTTTTATATAGTGCAGATTAAAAAACCTATGGTAATATTTGCCCATGAGTTAATATAGCAGTTTCTGTTGTTCATGGAACAGAAAAATGCCACAGGGTTGAGAAAACTGTGATAGATGCACTTGGCATGAATGAAATGGTACCAGCTGGATATTCCCTAGATGGGAAAGACTTCAAGAGTGTGGGAAAATGACAGGTCGTGATGGATTGTTTTGTGTGATTCATGTGATACCAGTATTCTTCTGGTGTGTTTGTAAATTTCAAAAATTTAATTTATTACTATGATGTGTTTTTGCATGTGTGCTTATGTTTCTGAAGGTGCACACTTATGTGGTGTGTGTGTGTGTGTGTGTGTGTGTGTGTGTGTGTGCATGTGGAGGTGAAAGGACAGTGCTGGCCCTTTACATCAACACTGTCAGCATCCACTGAGGACAGCTCCAAAGCCTTCAGCAGCTGCACATCCCACTCCTCTGCTGCTGCTGTCTTCTTTGTTCCCCTGGCTTCACATGTTCAGCCTTCATTAGTTTGCTCCAAAAGGAAGGTAAAGCATCATCTGCATTGTATTCAACTGTTGTATACATGCTGAACTCCCTGATCTACAGCCCGAGGAATAAACATGTCAGATTTACTCTGAATAAGCTTTTTTCATAAACATAAATAGCATGACTATTTTCAGATAAGATTTGTGCGTCTTCCTTAGGAAGGATTTTTGTTTATATGATTTGATAGTCTCACTGTTTTGTTTTCTTAGCTTTTTAAAATTAGGTCAATGAAAAACTATTTCTGAATGTGATATCTAAAATAAATTATTTTAGTAAAAGTTGGTACATCTGAAAACAATCCTTGATTCTTAGTAATACACTGATCTATAGTGAGGCCATGGAAACATGAGAAACCTTCAGCTCCCCACAAGGAACTGTCATTGTGAGACTTACAATGCTCAGTGTGACCACTTACATTTCCCACAATCTCACACTGCACTGTTTCTCCAACCAGGTTTAAAGTTTGCTTTGCTAACTGTTCTGCATGACTGTACCCTGTTTCCAAGAATGAAGGCATTAGAAAACCGAATTTTAGAATCTCATATTCAGAAGTTGCCTTCTCAGCACAATTCTTTTGAGACATGGTCTCTGTATATAGCCCTGACTGGTCTGTGACACAGGTTGTAGACACCGTTAACCTGTAACTCAAAGTGATCTCCTGCATCTGTATCCAGAGTTCTGGGTTAAATGTTTGTACCATCACATCTGGTTCTTTGTTTTGTTTTGTTTATGCTCTTGTTTTTTTATGCAGTACTTTACAAATGTGTTCATGTGGACTATTCATTCATACTAAAAGTTTAAATCTGCAATAAGTTTCTCACCAAAAGGAAACAGCAATCATCCACTAAGCTAACTGGCCATTCTGGAAAACAGGGAAATGTTGTAATAAGAGCAGCAGGGCTGCATTCTGGCTGCCCTGGCTCCCGCACGGCTAGCTTTATACCCGAAATAATTACACAGAAACGGCATTTATTTAAATACTGCTTGGCCCATTAGCTCTAGCCTCTTATTGGCTAGCTCTCACATCTAGATTAACCCATTTCTAATATTCTGTGTAGCCCACCCCGAGGTGGCTTACCAGAGAAGATCTTAACCTGCGTCTGTCTGGAGTGGGAGAATCATGGCGACTCCCTGACTCAGCTTCTTTCTCCCAGAATCCTGTTCTGTTTACTCCGCCTACCTAATTTTCTGTCCTATGAGGGCCAAGGCAGGTTCTTTATTAGTTAACCAATGAAAGCAACAGATAAGATACAAGACCCACCTCCATCAGGGAAAAAAGGGCAAAGGCCTCTAATAAAGATTTTCCTTTTCTAACACTCAAGACATTAAGCTTGGAGGACCTGAAAACATTAACAGTAAATGTTTAGTTTCCCTGGATGTCCTCCTCGTCAAAGGGGCCCTGGTGTCAGAAGTACTTCTGTATATGTGTTGCTTTTATTGGTTAATGAACAAAGAAGCTTCTTTGGCCTATGGCATAGCAGAATATAGTCAGGCTGAAAGAGATATAGCAAGAAAGTAGGCAGAGTTAGGGAAACACCATGCAGCCGCCAAAGTAGACAAATGCCCAGGAACCTTACTAGCAAACTATGAGCCTAGGGTAAAATGAAAAAAATGGGAATGGGTTAATTTAAGATGTAAGAGTTATTTACCAAAATGCTTAAGCTAATAGGCCAAGCAGTATTGTAATTAATATAGTTTCTGTGTTTTTTTTTTTTTTTTCAGTTCTAAGCAGCCGGGAATCAAACAAGCAGTCTCCACCTATAGGGCCTCACCATCTCTTTGGCATCTTCTTGTGCTCACCTCATGTGCCTTCTCCTCCTGGAGGCAGCAACACCTACATGACTTTTCCCATATTTCTTTTCGTATGAAGAACTCTTGAATTCAGTCATCATTAAATCATTATTTGTTAAGGATTCTTTCATTTTTTAAATTACATATATGCATATAAAGCTTCTTGGTCATCTAGGAAGCTGTATATTTCTGTATTATATTAGGGCCACCTCAATTACAAATGATGTCCATGCTGACTTCTATAGGCTACAAAGCTTTCATAGCATAGCATTAAGGAGAAGCTCAAGTCATTGAAAGTCCCAATACTAGTGGAGGGCTCCCAGAATCCTACCCCTGGCTGAGGAGCTATGATAATTGAGAGCTCCTGGAGAAAGAGTGTTTTCTATAAAGTCAGCCATGCTACTCTGTATGGTCCACAGACAAGAGGGAACATACGAGTAGCACTAATTGCACTCAATGAATTTTAAAAACTGAATGAGGTTCAAAGTTGCATAAGTATGGAATGGGGAAGTGGATTAAGAGGAGATGGGAGAAGGAAATTAATAATACACAAATACTATGCATGAAATTTCAAAAAATTTTAAAAAATGCCTTTAAAAACTCAAACAGTCAATATTAACTTTATTGTTTATTATTGTAAATTTGTACCCTATCCTTTATTTAGTTTTTCCTAATTTATTCTCATAACCATTTTTGTTCTTGAGAATTCCATTATAGTTATCTAATTGAAGTTAGTTTCCATATCATCTTAAGCTCCTGTCTACTATCTAGTTTTCAGTTATAGTACAGTAGTTACAGAAGTTTCTACCTGTAGCCTTATGAAAACAACCTTTCAACTATTTTCTAGAGTAACGTAATTATTATGCAGCTTATATTAACTTTAATCCTACAATTGATACTCATTTCTAACTAAATTTACATCAGCATATTCCTTTATAAGCACTTTCACTGTGGTTACATTTTTAAATGTCACAAAATAATAAAAAAAATACACGAATAACATTTTAAAATGTTTTCCTAAGATTTTTCTTTAACTATGTTTCTAAGTCTGTGTGTATGTGTACCAATGTATGGGTGCCCAAGGAGGCCAGAAGAGGACATGAGATTTTCTGGAGCTTGAGTGAGAAGCAGCTGTGAGATGCCTGACATGGGTGCTAGGAAGTGAATTCAGTTCCTCTGCAAGAGCAGTATGCTGTCTTAGCTGCTGAGTCATTCATCCAGCCCCTAGTTAGCAACATTTAATAACAATCACAAATCATTGTGTATTTCTCCAAACCTTAGTAAAACTGAAAAATACCAGATTCATGTTCTTCAATATTTCAGAAACTATTTCAAATTGGCAACCGTTGTAAAAGACTTCAACAACCATATCTCTAGGCCTTGGGTTCTATACCTTAACTTAATCGTTGATGCAACTTTAGCAAAAAAAAAAAAATGTGCTCATGGGAATCAATGGGAGTGTTTTAAAAAGGATGCTAACGGAATCTTTAATTGTTCTTGTCTCACAGCAACTCATCCCTTGTGGAAAGAAACCTTGAGAGAATTTCCTTTTACATATATTTTAATGAAAACTCACTATGAGATGCTATGTGACAATAACATTATTCAGGTAAGTGCCTTGGGAAGCTGTGGGGGAAATCAGAACAGTGGATTTGTATGAGCATGTAAAATACTATAGATTTGCCTATTGATCAATTAAAAATAGGAAAGTCTGTGGTTTTACTTTGAATTATCAACATCACGAAAAGGAAGAACAAATTCATGAAAGAGAACTGGGCCTCCAGTTCACATTTCACAGTGAGATGGGTTTCCAAGTAAAAAAAGGTGAACATGTGCATAGAATTTCTCCTCACTCCATTCTAGCTCAGAATTTTAGAGGCCCACCATGAACTCTAGGCCACAGATGTCAGAATATCTTCACGCTGGCTGTTGGTGATCACTCATATTTCTCAATAACACATCAAAAGACAGGAAGGACCTGGCCATTTTGATCTTTCTTCCTACACTTATGCCATTTGTATGAGCTTTGATGTTAGCCAAACTGTATGTAAAGTAATATATATATATATATATATAATTTGTTACAGATTATATAAATACTAGGCACCAGTTACATTTATATGAACAATTTTAGTGGATAATTTCAATTTACAAAGCACACATACAAATCAATATGGTTAATAAGGTGATTCCTGCAATGATACGTGGGGCACATAAGAAGGACTTGTGCAATTAGCAATAATTCTTATAATTTTACATGAATAAAGTATGGTTCTCTGTATAGTATACTACTGATGGTACATAGTAAGGCATTAAACTTAAAACCTAGGGTAGATTTCCTCTTAATGAGCATTCCAAACACATTTAAAGAAAGTCAGGCAGTAGTGATGTATGCCTTTAATCCCAGGGCTCAAGAGGCAGAGGCAGGCAGATTTCTGTGAGTTTAAGGCCAGCCTGATCTATAGAGCAAGTTCCATGACAGCCTGTCTCGAAAAACCAAAAGGAAGGAAAGAAGGAAGGAAGGAAGGAAGGAAGGAAGGAAGGAAGGAAGGAAGGAAGGAAGGAAGGAAGGAA
>JABTXL010000888.1:10765623-10803760 GCA_025134845.1 Neodon shergylaensis | reverse complement strand
AAAGAAAGAAAGAAAGAAAGAAAGAAAGAAAGAAAGAAAGAAAGAAAGAAAGAAAGAAAGAAAGGGTCTAAAAACTTTTGGTAGAGGATATATTTATGATTACCTAGATTGTGGTGACACTGGAATATGCATGAACTGATCAAATTATGTATATTAGATAGTCATTGTTCACTCCTCAATAACACTATTAAGATACATACAAAAAAAACTTCATCTCATTAAACCATTTAGGTATTTTGCTGTTCATCCCTAATGAATAGCAATGAATTTTAGAGATGGATAGGTCATCTCTAAAATTCAGCATTTGAGGTTAAACTAATCAACTGACTCAGCAAAGGTTGGTTCTCTGTCAAGTTCCGAGGCATGCAACTGGACAGATGGCATTAGCAGAGCAGAATACAAAGCTGCAAATAGGTCTAAGAGATTTTTGTTAGAAACAGACTCAGTTAATTTAATTAGCTGTTATGAGTCAGGATCCCTGACTGCTAACAAAGTCACAAAGACTTTGCAAGAGATAAATCAGATCTTGTGTTGAAGGCTAGCCTTTTCTGAAACAGCTTATGAGAGGCAGGGGTGGCAGAAAAAGCATTCATTTTGCTGGTGAAACCCTTAGAATTGTATAATGATATGTTTTAGTATGTTGTCTGCTGATTAAGACAGTACCACATTCTAAAACAGGCAATTGATAATGATCAGAAATTCATTTATCTCTAATCCCTGGATGCTTGGAAGTCCAATGTCAGAGGTGTCCTCATATTGTTGTAGACAGGGAAGAAAAAGTGATACATACACTATAGCACTAGAGTCCAAACTCATTCTTATGTTAGGCACCTATAATATGACAACTAACTTACTTTCATTTTATTAAGCAGTGATCTTGTAAAGTCTCCTCTAAGGTTCCACTTATTCACACTGTCACATTAGAGATTAAATTCCTAACAGAACTTTGGGGACATGTTCAATCCATACCTATGTGTGTGTATGTAAGTTCTTTAATAGAGGTAAACCCACCTGATTACTAAATTTAGTAAAGGTTTGTAAATAAAGACAAAATTTCAGTTAGAACATTAAGCTTTTATGAACCAATAACATTAACTTCTAGACATTCTTCAAGCTAACAAAGGAGACGGTAATCGTTGACAAGAGATGGCCAACCAGGAAGTTAGAAGAGAATAGATATTCTATGGAGGACTTCATTTGACTTTTTTTGACAAACTCTTCAACACTCTGTGTTGTTGGCCCCACTTAACAGTATTTTGTTTTTTTGTTTTGTTTTTGTTCTTTTTGCCCATCGCATAAAATACCATAGAAGAAATATTTTAAATTATGTGTCTTGTGTCTTGAACTCATTGTCAGTTAATAGTTACAAAGATCTGAATATAGGAGTACAGTGTAGACACAATTGTTACATAAGCCTGAAGACCTGAATAAGGATTCTCCTAACCCACTTTAGAAGACCCTGGACTTTCCACAGGGCAGGGAACCCTGACTGCTCTTCGGACTGGAGAGGGAGGGGGAGAGGATTGGGGGGAGGGGGAGAAGGGCAGGAGGAGGGGGAGGGAAATGGGAGGCTGGGAGGAAGCAGGGATTTTTTTTTCAATAAAAAAAAGGAAAAAAAGCCAGAAATAGTAATATCTCTAATCACAGTAACTCATTGGCAAAGAAGAGACAGAGAAAAAAGAAACTAGAGAGGCTAGTGGGACCAGCCAGCCTTGCATGGTCCAACCAAAGAGACATTGTCTTGAGAATGTGAAGAGGCAAGGAACCACTCCTGAAGGTTGTTCTCTGAGATCTATATACACATTATGGCCTACCCATGCTGATACACACACACACACACAGAAAGAGGGGGGTGAGGGCCTGAGTTTTATTCTTTAAATATTAGAAAGAACAAAACACTCAGTGATTGTTCTAGCATGTGAGTCATCAAAGCAATCAAAGAACTTTTAGTTACTAATGAGGGAGAGAAATGATACAGTCCAGAGAAAACTCTAATGGACATATTTGATATTAGCCAAGTCCTTGATGGAAATAACTTTAAGGAGGATAACAAAGAAGTAGGTTGTGGGGGACAGCATAAGTCAGTGTCAAATGGCTGTCTAACTCTTATAATACATACATTATGATGTATTATATATATTCATATATATATTAAAAACATATTTCTATGGTATAATTTAATGTGTATAGTGTATTTATGGCAGAAACTCTTTCTGTCCATATGAATTGGTCTTATCTTGACACTGATAATTGTGGCTATCCGTGCCTGGTTAATTTCTTTAACATGCTTCAGACTCTATGGGACACACTGCCCTTTGTCCCAGCATTCTGTTCTCTCAACTCTACCTACCTAATTTCTGCCCTATCAAAAGGTCAAGGCAGTTTCTTTATTCAACCAATGAAAGCAACACATAGACAGAAAACCTCCTATACTAACTCAATGAAACACCTCTCATGACTTCAGGCATCTTTACTGAATGTCAAAAAAGATAGGGGTGCCTGCCTTTGGTCCTAGCTGCCCTGCTAGCTTATATCCAAAATGATCACACAGAAACTGTATTCACTTAAACACTGCCTGGCCCATTATCTCTAGTCTCTTATTGGCTAACTCTCACATCTTGATCTAACCCATTTCTAACAATCTGTATGTCACCACAAAGTTGTGGCTTACTGGGAAAGATTCTAACCAGTGTCCGTCTCAGGCAGGAAAACCATGGCATCTGCCAGACTGCCCTTCTTCCTAGCATTTAGTTTGGTCTGCTCCACCTACCTATCTGCCCTATAAAAAGGCCAAGACAGTTTCTTTATTCAACCAATGAAAGCAACACATAAACAGAAGGAACTCCTACACCAACTGAGTGCCCCATTTTATGGACAAAGTACACCATCATCTTTGAATGGACACTTGGATGGCTTCCAACCATGGAACTTTTCAATATACTCATATACAAATTTTTTTATGTCAGAATATTTTTAGTTCTTGAGTTTATGTATCCAGCACTGAAATTGTTAGGTACATGTTAATGCAACATTTTTTTATTTTCTAAATATGACGCACAATTTTAAAATTGTAGGAGAAATATGTGAGAATGATAATTTCTTTTCTCCCTTAATTATACTTACTGTCTTTTTATTGTAACTTTTCCACTTTATGTGAAATGTTTTTTCCATTATGGTTTTAATGTAAAGCTTCTTAACAACAGTAATAACACAGAGATTTTCAAGTGGTTATTGACCATGTGCATCACATGGAGGAATGACTATTCACAGTTTCTGACCATTATAAATAGTATCATTTGTCATTTTAATAGTTACTCTGTGTGGATTCCTTATACACTTCCTATAATTTTCCACATATATATCTTGAGATGTTTAGCATTCCATGTGTCATCTTTTCAAGGTATATGTTGTGTCTTTTAAAGCACTTTTAAATTTTTAATAATTATCAGCTTACTAATATTGTATGGTTGTCTTTGCTTTGCCATCTTACGTAAGAACTATTATCAATTCCAAGCTTGCAAGGATTTAGTCTTATTATTATAAATTGGCTTTTATGTTTATTCCAGTACCCATTTTGAAATAACTTTACTGATTAAAAGGAATTATCTAATTATATCAGTACCATATGTTGAAAAAATTGCTATCTCTGCTGAAATGTCATAAAATCTTTATACTGAATTATTCCTTTATAGATGTCTGTTTTTAGACATTAATTTCATTTCATAGTGCACCTGTGTTTAAGTCAATATGATACCATCTTGATACTGTAAGACTTAAACAATTTCCAAGTAGGAAAAAGTAAAATCTCCCACTTTATTTCCTTCTTTCAAATTTGCTCTGGTGTTCCTGGGCCGCATATATTCTTTAGGCATTTTGTGGTCTATGTATTAGTATCTACAATAACACAGTTCTGATTTCACAACTATCGCACTGAATTTATATGACATTTTAGAATAGTTTTTCTATTTTTACGATGCTTAAAGTTTGAATTTCATTTACTTAGTTCTATAATTCCTCTCAATCCCTTATGGTTCTAAGTATAATGTCTTACATTTCTATCACTTACTCATAAAAATTTTGTAAGGACATGAAAATTTTAAGAAACTATGTTTGATCATAAGCAGGTTATGTCACTGGGTTCAATAACCCTTGCATTATCAAGAGCTAGTTGAAAACAGGAACCTCTGCAAAAGTGTAAACCACAAAATGTTCCTAACAGCTAGCCCCCTGTCGAAACCCAGCTTTGTGGTCTAGACAAAAGCAGACATAACTGCTCAAGGGAGGGCGGGGGCATGCACAAAAGCAAAAGTAGCTGCTTACAGGGGGAAGATGGTATGCAGAAGTAGTTCACCTCCTGTATCTAGCAAAACCAATCCCCTTGACCCTGACTTGACCTGGCTTGCGGTTTTTGCCTATATATGTCAACCCCAAATGAGGAACAGGGGATCTCCCTACTGCGCTGCATCACATCGGGGACTGCTCATAGCTAGCTGGACCATATGCACAAAGAAATAAACCTTGCTTTTGCACTCTGGACTTGACTGGATTCCGGTGGTCACTCTGGGGGTCTCACCTTGGGCACAACAAATTTTACGAGTTTTTAATAAGTTTTATGATTCTTGAGTTTTCTTATCGATCTTGTCTGCCACAGCCTCACTGACTTTGTATACCAGCTTAATAGATATATGAAGGGGTTAGAATTGTCTCTATAGGACATTGTTAATAAGAATCCTCAGCTTCGTATTTGCCTTCCACATAAAATGCTTTTCTTTTTATTTCCTCGATTAATTGCCAGAAATAAAACTTCTGACTCAATACTGAATGAAAGTGCAAGAAGCTTTCATTTTACTTGGAAATTAAGTTACCATAGGAGACTTCCAGCTGTACTGGTTAGGTTCTCTTGTGGATGTTATACATATCCGAATGTAAAAGCTCCATAGAGTCAATGAGCATCTTATAAGTAAGGTATATAGAGTCCAGAGAAAACAATATCAAAGTAATCATACCTACTCTTCAGATATTTGGGACCAAGTACAAACATACTGTTCTGTGATAGAACACAGATGGATGTAGATGTCTACCTGCTGTTTATTTGCATGTTCCATGTTTTTTAAATTGATTTTATTGAGCTATGTATTTTTCTCTGTTTCCCTCTCTTCCTATCCCCTCTCCTTCTACCTTCTACCATGGTCTCCTTGCTACCAATTTACTCAGAAGATCTTGTCTTTTCCTTCTTTTCATGTACATTAGATCCACGTATGCTTCTCATAGGGTCCTCTTTGTTGTCTAGGTTCTCTGGGATTATGAATTGTTGACTGTTCTTTTTATTTATGTCTAAAGGCCACTTATGAATGAGTACATATGATATTTGTCTTTTTGGGTCTGGGTTATCTCACTCAATGTGATGTTTTCTAGATCCATCCAATTACCCGCAAATTTCAAGATGCGATTATTTTTTCTGCTGTCTAGTACTCCATTGTGTAAACGTACCACATTTTCTTTATTCATTCTTCATCCAAGGGGCATTTAAGTTGTTTTCAGATTCTGGCTATGATGAACAATGCTGCTATGAAAAGGGTTGAGCACATGTCCTTGTGGTGCGATTGAACATCCTTTGGGTGTATACCCAAAAGTGGTACTGCTGGGTCTTGAGGTAGATAGAAAATTCCTAATTTTCTGAGAAATTGCCATACTGAAATCCAAAGCAGCTATACCAGCTTGCACTCCCATGAGCAATGGAGGAGTGCTCTCTTTACCCCACATCCTCCCCAGCATAATTTGTCATCAGTGATTTTAATCGTGGCCATTCTTAAAGGTGTAAAATGGAATCTCAGTTGTTTTGATTTGCATTTTTCTGATGATGGATAAGGATGTTGAGCATTTCCACAATTTTTTGGCCATTTAACATACATAAGTTATTGTCAGAGAACTTGAAATATCTGTCTCAAAAGATTTAAATTCTATATTACACTTCAATGTATGGTAAGAGAATAAATGTATGACTCCTATTTTTTTCACTTCATAAACAGAACTCTCAGGAAAAAATGGCAGAAGACAATCAGTCCACAGTGACTGAGTTCACCCTTGCTGGATTAACAGACAAACCAGAACTACAACTTCCCCTATTCCTGCTTTTTCTTGGAATCTATCTGCTCACAGTGCTGGGGAACCTGGGAATGATCATCCTGATCCTGCTCAGCTCCCACCTGCACACCCCCATGTACTTCTTCCTCAGCAGTCTGTCCTTCATTGATCTCTGTTACTCCACTGTCATCACTCCCAAAATGCTGGTGAACTTTGTGGCAAAGAAGAATGTCATCTCCTATCAGGAATGTATGACTCAGCTCTATTTCTTCATTGCTTTCATTATTTCGGAGGGCCACATGTTGTCTGCAATGGCATATGACCGCTATGTTGCCATTTGTAATCCCTTGCTCTATAATATTACTATGTCTTACGAAATCTGTTCCTGGATGGTAGGTGGGGTGTACAGCATGGGTTTCATCGGTGCAACAATTCATACTCTCTGCATGCTAAGAGTGGTTTTCTGTAAGGCTAATAAAATAAACCATTACTTCTGTGATCTTTTCCCATTGATGGAGCTTGCCTGCTCCAGTACCTTTGTCAATGAAATAGTGCTAATATGTCTCAGTGCTTTCAATATCTTTATTCCATCCCTGACCATCCTAGGTTCTTACATCTTCATCATTGCTAGCATCCTCCGCATCAAATCCACTGAGGGCAGATTCAAAGCCTTCAGCACCTGCAGCTCCCACTTCTCTGCTGTTGCTGTCTTCTTTGGTTCTGCTGCATTTATGTACTTACAACCATCATCAGTGAATTCAATGGACCAAGGCAAAGTGTCCTCTGTGTTTTATACAACTGTTGTGCCCATGCTGAATCCCATGATCTACAGCCTGAGGAACAGGGATGTCAAAGTTGCTCTAAATAAGTTATTTCAACAAAAGAAGTTCCACAAGTAGAATATTCACCATAACAAAAATATACCATATCTAGGGGTTTTGTTTAGGAAAGAACCCAGAGAAAACAATGTGTGTTCATCCATGAGAGTACTGTTATTATGTAATTGTTTTGATGGGAAAAAAGGGGGTGGTTTCAGGGAGGAATGGATTAATAACTTCTTATACTTAGACAAGATAATTCTTGAATATTCCAGAGTTTGCCTATAGAGAGCAACCTGTAAAATCTATAAATGTATTTTTAAATCCATAAAATAATTTTATGGTTCCTTTTGCTTTATATGTATGGAATGTGTTCTTTAGCTAAACTTACTTATCTGGTGACTAAACACATTTGATCATATCTTTTTATATCCTCAGTATCTTGCTTATCTGGAATTTTTTTAATGATTTATACTCCCCAACTACTGAAAGTTTAACACACACACACACACACACACACACTAGTTATTTGAGAATTTTTTATGTTTTAAGATATCCTCCTTTGTATTGCCAGATCCACTCTTTTCCCTATGCACTCAACTCTTGTCCTTTTATGTTTTAAAAATGCATCAAAAGCAAATTGTGTTTGTTGACTGTTTTACTGGAGTATGGTCTGCTTACCAGGGACTACACTTTCAGTTAACTGACTCCCTGAAGCAATCAATTTCCAATATTCCGGGCTGGAGAGATGGCTCAGCGGTTAAGAGCATTGCCTGCTCTTCCAAAGGTCTTGAGTTCAATTCCCAGCAACCACATGGTGGCTCACAACCATCTGTAATGGGGTCTGGTGCCCTCTTCTGGCCTGCAGGCATACACGCAGACAGAATATTGTATACATAATAAATAAATAAATATTTAAAAAAAAAAATTTCCAATATTCCCTTAGCTGGGGGTAGAGCTTCATCTCGACTCCCTCTGTCTGTGCTGGGGTTTGGGCTGGCCTCGGTTTGCATGGGTTTTGTGAATGTTCTTACAAACACAGCTTTCCTGGTATATCCAAAAGTTAAAGTTTTCTTGTAGTCACTCACCACATCTGGCTCTTACTATTTTTTTCCTGTGTCCTGTAAGGAATTCTGAGCCTTGATAGAGTGGCAGAGTGTGTTTTATATGTTCCTCTGAGGGGTGAGCAAGCTCTTTATTCTCACACCTTGTGAGTTTCTATTTTAATCAGTATCTACTACATATAGAAGTTTCTCTGCTGAAAGTTGAAAGCTTACTTAATATAATTGGGTAATGATAAGACAATTGGAGCTGATACCAATGTAGCAGAATAATAGTATTAGATTATCATTATCAAAGCCAAGGATCTGTCTAGCCATAGGCTCATTCCTAGCTTGATAATGCAACATGCAACCAGTTTCTTTTTGTGGCATGATTGCTAAATCCAATAGGAAAGTGATTTGTTACATCCATGATGTTCATGCTACTGTTGCTCCAATGAGTATGTCTTGACAAGTCAAAATGGAATCACTGAATTTATAATTTGGCAGACTTTTACTGTTTGAAGATCTTTGGGAATTAGCTAGATAACAATTCCAAAAGAAGTAACCTATCCTTGTCACTGGTTTTTTATTTGTTAATTTGTGATGTATAATAGAGTTGTTGTATTTATAGGACAAATCCATTTTAATTAATATATGATTTGTGAAAGTTTCTATAGTAGGAGGTAGATTTCTTTGTTAATATTTAAAATTATATTTAGTCATTGTATTTTTTATGTAAGTGTGTTGCTTGTATGTACATATATACAATGCATGTATGCTTGGTGTCCATGGGAATTCAGATCCTCTCGTACTGAAGTTATGAGTGGTTGTGAACTGCGATATGGGTTGGAGGAATCAAATATGGTTCCGCTACAAGAGTAACAAGTGTTCTTAACCACAGAGCCATCTCTTCAGTTCCAAAGTCCATAGGTTTCTAAATGACATTTTCAAGAGATCTTTGGTAGTACTTGTCTCTCCCAATACTCCTTCCTCTATCCTGCCTTCTCCTCTCTGGCCATTATTTAACACTAATAGTTCCCTTATTCCCTTCAAACTTTAAACAACTGATTTCTATATCTCCTCTATGCCCCCTTAGGAATTCTTCAGTCTCTATTGGTATTCTAAATGAAATGCACATATCTGAAGATTCAAAACTAACATCTACATATGAGAAAAAAGTAAGACATTTGCTTTTCTGAATTTGTGTTATTGCATTCAGAATCTACCAGAGAATTTCATGATTTAGTCTTTCTTTACAGCTAAATAATATTTCATTGTTTAACTGTACTTTGCTTTCATTCTTGTTTCATCTGCTAATGGACATCTAGGTCATTTCCAATTTCTGGCTATTAGAAATAGAGCATCTAATTCTCCAATCTCTACTCACTTCCAAAGCTACTTAAGACCTATTTGTCCTTGTCTCCTTCATTAAGATTAAATATCAAGTTGCTTTTAAAATGATAATATAACATAAAAAGAATAAACCATAATAACAATTACAAGTTATTATTTGTTTATAAAAGCCTTAAATTAGCAGAAAAATATTGACATTATGGCCTCAATTTTTTTTGTTTTCAGATGAGAAGGACTGTCATAAAGATCTCTAACACACCAGAAAGATTGCTCAGTGGTTAAAATTGCCTACTGTTGAGGCTAACTTGACCCCAGGAACTTCATGTTGTAAGGAAAATACAGCCTGCCACAAATGGTACTCTGACCTTTATACATATATTGTATAATGCCTACACACACACACACTGAATGAATGAATGAGTGAATGAATGAACAAACAAATAAATAAAGCTAATAAAACGATTTTTACAACAACGTCTGCTGGATCTTAGATTCTAGCCCTTAATATAATGAGTTCGACAATTTGAAAACACAGAGAATTGAACCCAAGGGATTAGAGTAACATACAAAGGAAACCCTAATAGCAAGTATCTAATCCCTAAGGAGAGGGAATCTAGAAGGACTTCCTTCAACATAATTGATGACAGCTCTTATACTTTAAAATCTTTGTAAAAGATTTGTAAGACCTTAGGAAGCTGGGAGGAAAATCATAGCAATGGATGTTTCATGTTCATAATAATTACTCAGAATATGAATTTTCATTGTCATCTTGTAAGTAAAGAAGAGCCAGAGGATTTTACTCTGGAGTTCCAGCACCACCAACCTCAAGCACCATTTCACTGATGGGATCCTTTTGTTCAATTCTCACCTAGTTTCCAAGTAGAGAGAAAGTGAGTATTTGAGTTCCATGTGCTCTAGCAGGTTCCATGACCAGAATGTTGGAGGATCTCCATGAACCCTGTTCTCAAGACATGATAGAAATTTCATAAATGGCAATTTAAAATATTTCTCAAGCATTAAAGCTAGTGCTTCTTACAGGTGTGCTTACTGGTGAGAGATTGTGATATTAATACAAAATGAATCTCAAAAACTACAGTACTTTTCTGAAAAAAATAGCATGATAAACACAATCTTAATTGTTTTACTAGTTATATAATACTAAGTGTAGGATACTTTCAAATATTCTTGGATTATAGTTCAAAATTATAATTTATAAGCCCTATCACAAAATATACTCAGAAACTAAACACAATTCATCAGGTGCTGTTCATTGTATGTTACTATCACTTTGCTTAGATACAGCATTTCTTCTAATAAATCACTTTGAATTACTAGTATATTTTAGAATTTTGTAAATCCATTTTTTCACATAAAAATTGTTGTTTTAGTGTGACTCACATTCCAGCTTCCAAACACATGAATAAATCTGAAAGTTACCATGCTAAGTGGAATAAGCCAGTCACTAAAGAAAAAGTACTGAATGCTTCTACGTATATAGGGTAAGTCTAATTCACTGAAGCAGAAAATATAGTAATAATTATGAGAGGACAGAAATTTCAAGAGACAGTTTGGATATATTCAACATTTGTAAGTCTTTACTAATGTTAATTGGGTTACCTATAAGCAATATGGAATTGTACACTCAAAATACAGTACATACAATATTAATCATCTTGATAAAACAATCAATCAAGAATCAGAATTAGATAAAAGAAAATGTTGATTAGTGAAATGTATTGATTTCTCTGATAATGTTTATAACATCATTGGTGTGTGTGTATGTCCAAATTGATCAAACTGTATTTGATTAAATACATGTAGACCATTGCATATTGATCACACCAGCAATACCGTTAGCAAACTAACATTCTCACCTTAAACCATTCCTATACTTTCTGATGTTCCATTAATCTGTAAAATGAATCCAAGGGGTGTTAGGAAAACTGTTATGCAGTAGAGGTTGTCTGGGGGAGAAGAGAGGAGGGAGGAAGGGGCAGTGAAAGTGAAAATTGTGCCATGTGTTGAATGTTATACACATTTTGCCTCATCTACTCTTCATTTATTCTATTACATTAAAAATTTATTTTAGTTTACTTATTTTTAGTAGTAATAATCAAGTATAGGTTCTTGAACATAATAGGCAAATATCACTGAGCTTCTTGGTTTTGTCTTGATTTTATTCCTTTTTTTTGATTTTTTTAAATTATAATATAATAATATTGTGATTCTCTTCTTCTCTTTTCTTCCTCCAGAACCCCCATACTCTCCTTGAAATTCAAAGCCTCTATATTTTAATTATAATTGTATACATATATGTACATACCTCTATATTCCAAAATATAGCCTCCTCGGTCTTAATGTTGTTACACATATGTATGTTTTCATAGATAATCATATGTTCTTTTAATATACTTTTGAGGTCACATAGTGCTGTCACCATGTTCCTGGATATAGGACCATCTACTGCATATGGACAGCCTCTCAGGATTTGTATCACTCTAAGAAAACCAAAATCGACTATCCATTCACTAGCAGCAGTAAATTGCCAATAGCTCCTCACCTAGGGGTGAGAATTCCTAACCACCTCCCTCCTCCATGCTTTGATTTTATCTGGTTTGATTATGTACAGGCCCTGTACACCCCATCACAACCGCTGTGAGTTCACATTAGCACTATCCTGTTGTACAGAGAAACACTTTCACTGTGCTCACCAACTACCTCTAACTGGTAGAGGTTTATTGGTCCCATTTTCACAATGATCCTTGAGCATTTGAAGGAAGAGTATAAGGTAGACATTCCACTTAGATACAGGCATGCTACAGTCTCTCATTCTCTATTTATTATTCAGTTGTGGATCACTGTGCAACTTGCCATCGAATGCAAAAAGAAGCATGTATAAGGATTAAGAGATGAACAAATGCATGGGTACAAGGATAAGCCATTATGAGTCAATTTATTACTATGTCAATTTAGCAGAACAACAGTAGTAGATTATCCCCTAGGGACAATGACTTGTCTGGCCAGAGATTCCTGGTTCCTATATTGATACTGGACATGGTTTCTCTCTTGTAGAGAAGTCAGTCCTCAAATCCAATTTATTGTTCTCATAACATTTGTGTCATTATTACACCAGTGAGCTTATGTTGCCAGGCTGTGGTGATTCCAATCAGGCTTTACAACAGGCAGGGGAAAACGATCCATGAAAATACAAGAATTAAACTCAGCTCAGTCCGATTTTACTGAAACTGGTGCTGAACCAAGACTTTTAGAGTCTGGCCAAGATCATTTTACTTTAGCCATATTTAAGCACAGCACAATTTTTTTAAAAAAAGTATTCAAATAAACATTAATTCAGTATCAAGTGCACAAAAATTTAAGACTGGTTTACATTGAGATTCCTTACAAAGTATTATCTGACTTGTTTTGTAAGAATGGGTACTGCTGATACTCAGAGATAGTGCCCAAGATTTAGGTCTAAGAAGCTTGACTGGGATAAAAATAAAGCCTGTGGTTATCAGGATTGGCCTGGCCCTAAGATAGCATAGAAGTCACCTGGGCTGTTGTAAAGCACAAGGGACTTCACTAATAAGAATGGGTTTTATGGGGTAAAAACAATGCTAAGGATTTACAGGAAAAGGTCATGGATGGGTAAAAATAAAAAGTCTGGGAGATACAGGCAGATCCTGTCTCATCAGACAACAAAGGGTCACCAGGTTGTAAAACTACATCTTTCCTAGCATTCCAGAAAGATCAGCTATGCCTCTCCACTGCACTGAGGAGATAAGCTGTGTGTTGAACTTTCCTGGCTTCTCCAGTGCTTATCTGTGTGCACAGGGCCTTTTTCCCTCAACACCAGGCCAATCATTATTGGTCCTTGCAAGGTTCGAAGCTGATTAAGATTAGTGATTACTCTTGTCCTCCAGAAATGTGCATAGGTCTTTCTAACACAGTGCAAGCTAACTGTTAGGGGTAAGTACTTGCTGCTTTTCAATATATAGTAGCTCCACCCAGATTACTCTTACATACGTATATGTATACATTTTAGAAGGCTTCTCCAGTAGTAGGTTTCCATATGACTTTTTAAAAAGTCTTTACTCCTAGTCTTTCATTCCTCTTTAATTCTTTCCTCCATCCTGCCCTCCCATTCCCACTCCTGCTTAATCTTTTTTGCTCCAGTATTAACCATTTCTCTATAGTGATTTCCACAGTGGCTGGTTAGTTTTTCCATTGATCTTGGGTCCCACTTTTTGAAAACCAGAAATTATTTTCAATAATTCTTTCTCAGAGATTTTTTTTAAAAAATTGTATGAAAGATAAGTTCATTTACGTATAAAGGTGATTTGATTCCCTACTGACAGTTCAACTAAGATGACTTTTCTTTCATTTTTTGGCCTGGTTGCCATAACTTGACCCTCTGTTGCAGTGTAAAATAAGTGTGTATAGTATACAGGCTATGTTGTTGCTACTCATGAAAAGTCTTTGAGCCATTGAAATCCAGTGTATAGTTATTACTAATGTGTTTGTGAGTTGCTATGATTGTAACATGGGAAAACATTCTCTCTGTACATAGATTGTGAGAATCTTAAATTAGGCTTGAAAAGTTCTTAGAAAACTCTATTCAAACCATCAGATCTCTCTTTGGTTGTTCACAGAATGGGTACTAATGTATTCTCCTAATGTAGATCATGAACAGTGATTGGTATATTTTATATTCATCTATTTCTGAGTATTATACTTTCGAACCTCTAATACCTAGACTAATGAGAGAGTAGCCATGAAACTTGGAGATACATGTCTGAAAAAGTTTGAATTCGGTTTCTCACCTTATTATGTGATAGGACAGATATTACTTATCTTACCTTTTTTTTCTTTCCTATAGAGAATCTCCAAAAGAAATGAGAACTGGAAACCACTCCACAGTCACTGTGTTCATCCTTGCTGGATTGACAGATGCACCAGAATTACAGCTGTTTCTCTTCTTCCTCTTCCTTGGAATCTATGCAGTAACGATGGTGGGGAACCTGGGCATGATCACTCTGATCCTGCTCAGCTCCCACCTGCACACCCCCATGTACTTCTTCCTCAGCAGTCTGTCCTTCATTGACCTCTGTCATTCCACTGTCATTACCCCCAAAATGCTGGTGAACTTTGTAACAGTGAAGAACATCATCTCCTACCCTGAATGCATGACTCAACTTTATTTCTTTCTCATTTTTGTTATATCAGAATGTCATATGTTGGCTGCAATGGCTTATGACCGTTATGTTGCCATCTGTAACCCATTGCTTTACAATGCTATGATGTCCTATCAAGTCTGTTTCTGGATGATATTTGGGGTGTATGCTATGGCTTTGATCGGTGCCACTGCTCACACAGTCTGCATGCTAAGAGTGCATTTTTGTAAGGCTGATGTAATAAACCATTACTTCTGTGATCTTTTTCCACTCTTGGAGCTCTCTTGCTCCAGCATTTTTATCAATGAAGTTGTAGTTCTGTGTTTTAGTGCTTTTAATATCCTTTTCCCTACACTGAGTATCCTGAGCTCTTACATCTTCATTATTGCCAGCATCCTCAGGATTAAATCCACTGAAGGCAGATCCAAAGCCTTCAGCACCTGCAGCTCACACATGTCAGCTGTTGCTGTCTTCTTTGGATCTGCTGCATTCATGTACTTACAACCATCGTCAGTCAGCTCCATGGACCAAGGGAAAGTGTCCTCTGTATTTTATACTATTGTTGTTCCCATGCTGAACCCATTGATCTACAGCCTGAGAAATAAAGATGTCAAATTTGCTCTAAAGAAGTTATACGAAAAAAAATTCTCATGAAAAAATTTTTCCTTCTCAAAATTTCCTGCATTTTTTCGTTTCTTTCAAGGACAGCTTCTCAATTCTTGTAAGCCAGTTATTTCCTTTTTATTTTGTGTCCTATTTCAGATAACAAGCCACTGTTATTTTTTTTTTCTGATTTCTCTGAGATTTAAATCTTGGAAACAAGTTGTGATCCTACTTCATGTTCTGGCTTTGTGGGAGCCTAACCAGTTTGGATGTTCACCTTCCTAGACCTGGATGGAGAAGGGAGGACCTTGGATTTTCCACGGGGCAGGGAACCCTGACTGCTCTTCGGACTGGAGAGGGAGGGGGAGAAAAGTGGAAGGAGGGGAAAAGGGGCGGGAGGAGGGGGAGGGAAATAGGAGGCTGGGAGGAGGCGGAAAATTTTTTTAATTTTTTTTCTTTTCAATAATAAAAAAAGAGAATAAGCTTATGTGTATATGCTTACACTTTAAGGATCTTCTGCAGTAGAGGTTTTTTAAATGATTCTTTTCAGAAAGTGTTTGTGTTATCTCTCCTCATATTCCCTCCTTTTCCTTGTCCTCCCATTTCCCACCCATTAAAGTGATTATGCTCCATTATTCTATTTCTTCTTTTTTATATATTATCACCAAGTTCTGTCTTCCATGGCTTGAAAGGTTCTTCCTCCTGTCACGCCTACCTTTCCCTGAGAAACACTGCATCAGAGCAGATGGAAGAAACATAAGAGTCAGCATTGCTGGAGGACTATAGTATTTGCCAGACACAATAGGACAGCTGTGCACATAAAGTCACACCACTTGTGACATCATGCACAAGACCTGCACAAGCTCAAGCAGAAAAAATTCTCAACATGAAGGGAACAGATGGTCACAAAATAGCACCACTGCCTCAGGAACTATTGGTTATTGATATCTTCTGGGAGAGGGAGAGCTAGCTTTCCTTAAGGCTGTGGTCCCTGGTTTGTCTAACATGTTTCCATGAATGGCCACATTTCTAAAACTATATAGGCAGTACAAATGGGGCTCAGGATTTTGTTTTGTTTTTTTAATAAGGACACAAAGTTGGGTGAGTAAGATCTGGGAGAAGATTGAGTAAGGCAATGAAGTTGATCAAAATATGTTATGTACTTTTGAAATAATTAATAAAAATGCTTTAACAAAAAGAAACAAAGGAGCCAGACATTTCTAACTAACATGATGTTTTAATTGTCCTACATGATATATGGTGCACAGAGTCATAGCAACAGCTTTACCAATCATGAGCATTTGAACATGAATATATGGAATCTGCAACAACATTTGTCTTATTACAGATGCAAAACATTCTCGGCTTTGTGATCAACTTAAAACCCAGAACACAGATATATCAAAGTCTTGTCAGTTTATCTCATCTTCATAGTTTGAAGACTTTTTCATGTCTCTTTTTACAACTGGTTTCTTTTTACTATACAAAGTTACCCACATATGTTTACCCAGCCTTATATGTATATATATGCTATGTGATATGAGTGTATGCTAATGTAAAACCTGTGTAAATATGAATGTTTCATTTTATTGCTTAGATCTGTTTGCAAGGTTTATGTATATGTAATTTGAATTTTCTTGCTAGAGGCACAAAACAGAATCCAGCTTTTCTTTATATTCATGGGTACTGAATAAGCTAAAACTATGTATTTTGTTACCAAATATTTATTCGTGTATTTAATATATAAGTATTATGAGAAAATACATGTTTGAATTATCCTTGATAATTTTGATAACTGATAGGCAATAGAATATTTAAATATTAGAATTCTGCCACAAACAAGAGATATTAAAAACAATCCAGGAGAACTACTGCAAAGAGAAAAAAATGCATCAAGAATATAGGCAGAGTTGTGGTCTATTATTTTCAGGCAATGATTCTCAACTAAGGCACTGCCTCTGTGTCTTTCTATTTATTTCTGCCTAATGGCCTTGTGACTCAGATGAATGATGTATAAATGAGCCAATATTTGAGAACAGAACATAGTAAATGAATTTCATGTCTACAATGTCCCATACTGATTTAAAAGCACAATGAAGTTTCATCCTCAGCAAGGTAGAATTCCACACTTCATTCTAAAATATATCCTTATAGGCATAGATAAGTGCAGCTCCCAACTGTCACCAAAAAGCTTTTCCTTAAGACAAAGACTGTTAGAGAAAACCCCAGCTCATCACAATCTAGACAGCAATTGCTCCTACAGAGACTAGACAATGCCTCGCTCTGAACCATATCTTGTAAACACACTGAGACTCTTGTGTAGCTCATGCCGATATATTAGAATGGTGAGAGCGCAGCTGACTTTTCTGAGTGTGTGTCTGTGTGTCTGACATTTCTTCATGCCTGTCTTCAGGTTCCCATTGCTTTGATAAAACACCATGATCAAAAGCAACTTTGGGGAGGAAATAAACTTGAGTTTATTTCACATATATATCCATATCACAGTTCATCACTGAAAACCATCAAGGCAAGAATTCAAACAGGGAAGAAACTGGAGGCAGGAGCTGATTCAGGGACATGGAAGACTGCAGATTAATGGCTTGTTCCTCAGGCTTGCTCAGGTTACTTTCTCATAGAACCAAGCACCATTAGCTTGGGGATTGAGAGCACCACCCACAATGGACTAAGCATTCCCATACCAATCACTTATCAAGAAAATGGCCTACAGGCTTACTTGTAGCCTGATTTTTATGGTCTCCTTTTTCTCAGTTAAGGTTTCTACTTCTCAGATCAAACTAACTAGTGTCAGAATGACATAAAACTAGCCATGACAATTTCTTGTTTGCTCCTGGTCTGCCTAAGTCCTAGCTGCATAGAACACCTCAGCCATCATCATCCTTTATGACCCGGCAATGCCTAAGCATGCATGGGCAACCTGTTTATGGTGGTTCTCCAGTTGTTCCTATCCTGGGAAGTCCTAGATGCTTGTGTTATTGTCATACCCAAGGGTTCCACAGTCTTCCTTTTTGCTGTCTATCCAGTGTTTTGGGGGCCTTCCTGTTCACCTTATCTTGTGCACGCCTCCAAGCAGTGCTATCTTTGGATATCTACCATCACTCATTCTCTCAACACAACTGAAGTATCTCAGGTACTGTTGCTGTATCCTGTAGTTTACTTCATTCTGTAGATGGAGATGCTTCTTAATGTCACCATTGCATAAGCTATCTCTTTATGTGAAACCTAGAATCATCCAGAGACGTGTCATCTCAAACATATTCAGATGCTGTTTTGAGGAGTGTTTCTTTGTCCCGGTTTCAGAGTTGTAAAGAAGGCAGCTCAAGACAAGTGTCTCATATACTTGTAATTTTATTGTTGTTGTTGTTGTTATGTCTCTTGCTGTCCAAAACTTTCCGAGACCCTAGAATGCAGTCCTCACATCCCTATCTGCCTCTTGATGTCTGAAATAGTTCCCGCCTTTGAAATGAAGTTACCTCCCAAATAGACAAACTTGACTGTTTGTTTTAGTTTCTGATTCTTTGTTACAATGTTAAAATACTTGTGTGCTCTTCCCAGGTGTTGTTTCTCAGTCTCTTCCATGTTTACTTTCATACCAAGGTTTTCACTTACTTCCACCACTCTATTTATCATGGCCTGAAGCTCATTTGGACTTTAGCAAGTAGTGCTGTAACATTGTCAAAACGCAAGTTGTCAATTCACTCATCACCACATATCTGTACGGCTACCTCCTCATTCTCCAGGGCTGTTGCTATTAATAGTTCCAAGAATATATTAAAGAGTAGTGGTGAAAGGACACATCCATCTCCTACCACAAAAAACATGCAATAAGCATTACAAGACTATTTATGATCCAGTCCCCAACATATTACTTTAAAGGATAGAAATATGTCAGAAGACAGCACTGCATTCACTGAGTGAGTCTCACTCATTAAGGAGTGACACCACCAAATCCAAGTAGAAAGTGATGTTGTTCCGAGGATTCCACCCAAAAACAGTTCACTCACAAATTCTTGGCTTTGGTTTCACATGCTGTCACCCATTTCAGGTGACATATAAACAACCCACAGTGAAGAGGCATGCACTCCTACCTCAAACAGGAAAAGGAGGCCATATAATGATTGCCTTCTCAGACATTCCTGTTTCACACAGATAAGCCTTGGTTGCATGTCTCAATATCTAGTTACCGAAGGGTCGCTGCAACAAATTACCCTTGGGTCTGTTGATTCCTGTCTGCACACCAACTATGTTGATTGTGTGAGTCTCAGTGAGCCTCCCTTCAAAATAAAAGATTCAATTTGTAGTAAAATGTTAGACATATTCTTGGCAGTACTGTTTAATTACTCCAATCTCTTACCTCATTTTGAAACATAACCAGGACTGTTTAGTTACAGAAATCTCTTATCTTATATTAAAACCTAGCCTTCATATTAAGGCCCTAAAGATATACACATTGGAACTCTTTATTCCTCTTCCCAATGTGTTCACATTGATCAGATGTCCTTTTCTGCTTTTTTCACCATTTCTTGTTTGTTTAATTGGCTTATTAAAGATAAACATCTGAATGTTTCTCATTGAGGTTGTCATGATCCAAGTTCTGACCAATTTTAGTAAAGTAACATTTGTTAAAATGCTTTATAGCCATCCTGTGAATAACAAACTTTCCTTACCCTCAATCTCTGAGCCAAGAATATTGATTAATCAGTATTTAATTCTGTGCAATACCTTGGAAGTACTGGAGATATGTCATACCTTTCAAGTATTATTTAGATCACTTAAAAACCATAGATGGGAGCACTGAAATACAAGTTCATATAAACCACCAGATGTTGACTGAGGTTTCTGTCCCACCTGGTCCTGCAGTCGTTCAGTCCCAAAGAAACACACAGAGGTCTACATTAATTATAAACTGATTGGTCTACTATCTCAGGCTTCTTATTAACTCTTATAACTTATATTAGCCCATAATGCTTGTGTGTGTTAGCCACGTGGCTTGGTACCTTTCTCAGTGAGGCAGTCTTGCTCTATGTCTGGCTTCCTCTGTGTCTGGGTGACTACTCCAGACTGACCTTTTCTCTTCCCTGAATTTTTCTGTTCTGGTTGCTCCACCTCTACTTCCTGTCTGATTGCCCCACCTATACTTGCTGCCTGGCTACTGGCCAATCAGTATTATCAAAATAATACGAGTGACAAAATAAAAGACCATTGTCCCACAGCAACCAGAGTCTTAAATACAAAAGCAATGTACATGTTCCCTTCATGCTTATTTTCCTCTTATCACTCTTTTTTTGTTTTTTGTTTTGTTTCATTTTTGAGCCCCTGATGTGTGATTCCCCTCTGTAGGCTGTGAATACAATTGGTTAATAGAGAAACTGTCTTGGGCCTGAGCAGAGCAGAATAGAGGTAGGCAGGGAATACTAAACTGAATGCTGGAAGAAAGAAAGCAGAGTTAGGAGAAACCATGGAGCTACCAGAGAAGACAGATGTGAGCCACTAGTGGGAAACTTGCCAGTAGGTCATGAGCCTCATGCTGAAATAAAAAATGAAGGAAATGGATTAATTCTAGATGTAAGATATAGCTAGCAATATGCTCAAGTAATTGGCCAATCAGTGATTTAAATAATATGGTTTCTGAGTGATTATTTGGAGTCTAGCCAGCCAGGAAAAAACAAGCAACCTGTTACTACAAGTACCAAATAGAATTTTCTGACACTGAGTTTTAATTTTAGAATATTTTTACTTAAACACAATTGTTTGCAAGATTATTACAGAGATACCTATATTTTTACTCTCCAGTCTTCACTACAATAGTGCACTTACATTATTATCTATTGTCCAAACATCCTTAGATTTTGTTTACATAATGTTCTTTCTTGTCTCAAAAATTCCATCTAGGATCTCAAATTGGCAATAGTTGGGATGACATTTCAGTCACCTCTGGAGCACACAATTCTAGAACTATCTTTAGTGTTCATGAAGATATAGACAGTTAAGGACACGAATTGGGTATTGTGTAGAGCATCACTGTACATCAGGCAGATGGGTTTAACCACATATTTTGAGTAAGGATGCATGTTTATTTGTTAGAGAAAAGTTACAGGATCTGATCTCGGCAACAGGAGAACCATCAGTGGGGTGAGTTTCTGACCCATGGCAGCAGCCCGGGGCCCCAGAACTCAGACGTTCCTCATCCCCCCCATACTTCCTGCCCCCTGCCACCCTCCCCCCACACCCTCCCCCCCCCTGCATACTGCCTCTCTCTTCCTATCCCACCCAGCTTGCATCCAGAACCCTCCCCCCTTCTGCCTCTCTTCCCTCTTTGGGCACATAACTACTCCCAGCTCAGCCTGTCTGGGCGCTGGGACCTAATCCTTTGGGCAACCAGGCAGGCAGGAGGTCCTTTGTTTCAATTGCCTGCCTGCAGCAAGCAACGTAGGTGCTTTGTTTACGAGCTACCCAACTAGCACGGAGATCTGATCTCGGCACCAGGAGAGCCATCATTGGGAGCTACCCAAGCAGCAAGGAGATCTGATCTTGGCACCAGCAAAGACATCACTGGAGCACCAGGAGAGCCATCACTGAGGACTGCCATCATTGGGAAGATACATCAGTAGGGAAGGAGACCTGATCCTGTAAAAGAAGATCCATAGGGGAGCATTCAGAGGAAGAAATGGGCAGGTACCAATGCAGGAATTCACCCAACAATCTCAAAAACAACATGAAACCACCAGAACCCAGGGACCTCACAACATGTGGACATGAACACCTTAATCAGAATGAAGTAGAAAAAATTGACTTTATGAAAGTGATTGAGGCCCTTAAACAGCATGTAAATAATGCCCTTAAAGAAATGGATGAAAAGTATAGCAGAAAGTTTGAAGAATTGAATAAATCAGTGAATGATACCCTTGGAAACCAAGGAAAAACAATCAAACAGATAATGGAAACAGTTCAAGAATTGAAAACTGAAATGGAGGCAAAGAAGAAAACACAAACGGAGGGCCGGCTGGACACGGAAAATCTAGGTAAACGAATAGAGACTACAGAAACAAGCATAACCAACAGAATACAAGAGATAGAAGAAAGAATCTCAGATTCTGAAGATACCATAGAGAAAATAAACACACTGATCAAAGAAAACAGCAAGTCCAACAAACTCTCATCACAAAACATTCAGGAAATATGGGACAGAATAAAAAGACCAAACCTAAGAATTATAGGAGTAGAAGAAGGAGAAGTGCAGCTCAATGGTCCAGAAAATATATTTAATAAAATTATAGAAGAAAACTTTTCCAACCTAAAGAAAGATACACCTATGATGATTCAAGAAGCATACAGACCACCAAATAGGCTGGATCAAAAAAAAATACCCTCGCCATATAATAATCAAAACACAAAGCATACAGAATAAAGAAAGAATATTAAGAGCTGCAAAGGAAAAAGGCCAAGATACTTATAAAGGTAAAACTATCAGACTTACACCTGACTTCTCTTTGGAAACCATGAAAGCCTGGATAGATGTACTACAAAAACTAAGAGACCATGGATGCAAGCCCAGACTACTATACCCAGCCAAGCTTTCGTTCACTATAAAAGGAGAAAACAAAATTTTCCAGGATAAAAACAAATTTAAACAATATGTAGCCACAAATCCAGCCTTACAGAAAGTAATAGAAAGAAAATCACTAACCAAGGAGTCCAACAATGACCACAATAACTCAGACATCTAGAGACCCTCCACCAGCGCAACTCAAATAGGGAAACACACAAACTCTACTACTAGAAAAGTGACCGGAGTTAACAACCACTGGTAATTAATATCACTTAATGTCAATGGGCTCAACTCACCTATAAAAAGGCACAGGCTAAGAGATTGGATACGAAAACAGGATCCAACATTCTGCTGTTTACAAGAAACACACCTCAGCCACAAAGACAGGCACCTACTCAGAGTAAAGGGCTTGGAAAAAGCTTATCAAGCAAATGGACCTAAGAAACAAGCAGGTGTGGCCATACTAATTTCTAACAAAGTTGACTTCAAACTTAAATCAATCAGAAGAGATGGAGAGGGACATTTTATACTCATAACAGGAACAATTCATCAGGACGAAGTCTCAATCCTGAATATCTATGCCCCTAATATAAAAGCACCCACGTACGTAAAAGAAACATTACTAAAACTCAAGGCAGCCATCAAACCGCACACACTAATAGTAGGAGACTTCAACACTCCTCTCTCAGCAATGGACAGGTCAATCAGACAGAAACCTAACAGAGAAATTAGAGAATTAAAGGAGGTAATGAATCAAATGGTCTTAACAGACATCTATAGAATATTCCACCCAAATAGAAAAGAATATACCTTCTACTCTGCAGCTCATGAAACCTTCTCGAAAATTGACCACATACTCAGTAACAAAGCAAACTTCCACAGTTACAAAAAAATATAAGTAACCACCTGTGTCTTATCAGATCACCATGGATTAAAGTTAGAATTCAACAACAATCCTACCTCCAGAAAGCCTACAACCTCATGGAAACTGAACAGTCAACTACTGAACCATACCTGGATTAAGGAAGAAATAAAGAAAGAAATTAAAGTCTTCCTTGAATTCAATGAAAATAAAGAAACAACATACTCAAACTTATGGGACACTATGAAAGCAGTCCTGAGAGGAAAGTTCATAGCACTAAGTGCCCACTTAAAGAAAACAGAGAAAGCACACATTGGAGACTTAACAGCCCACCTAAAAGCTCTAGAAAAAAAAAAGAGGGCTGAAATCAATAAAATAGAAACACAGAAAACAATCCAAAGAATCAATGAAACAAAAAGCTGGTTCCTGGAGAAAATCAACAAGATTGATAAACCCCTATTCAAACTAATCAAACGGCAGAGAGAGAATATGCAAATTAATAAGATCAGAAATGAAAAGGGGGACATAACCACAGACACAGAGGAAATTCAGAGAATCATTAGATCTTACTACAAAAGCCTGTATGCCACAAAACTGGAAAATGTAAAAGAAATGGACACTTTTTTAGATAAATAGCATTTACCAAAGTTAAACCAGGACCAGGTGAACAATCTAAATAGACCTGTTAGTCGCGAAGAATTAGAAGCTGTTATCAAAAACCTCCCTACCAAAAAAAGCCCAGGACCAGATAGTTTCAATGTGGAATTCTACCAGATCTTCCAAGAAGACCTAATACCTATACTCCTTAATGTTTTTCACAATATAGAAACAGAAGAGTCATTGACAAATTCCTTTTATGAAGCTACAGTTACTCTGATACCAAAACCACACAAAGACTCAACCAAGAAAGAGAATTACAGGCCAATCTCACTCATGAACATTGACGCAAAAATCCTCAACAAAATATTGGCAAACCGAATCCAAGAACACATTAGAAAAATTATCCATTATGATCAAGTAGGCTTCATCCCAGAGATGCAAGGCTGGTTCAACATAGGAAAATCTATCAAAGTAATCCATCATATAAATAAACTGAAAGAAAAAAACCATATGATCATTTCATTAGATGCTGAAAAAGCATTTGACAAAATTCAACATCCCTTTATGATAAAAGTCTTGTAGAGATTAGGAATACAAGGGTCATACCTAAATATAATAAAAGCTATTTACAGCAAACCGACAGCTAACATCAAATTAAATGGAGAGAAACTCAAAGCCATCCCGCTAAATTCAGGAACAAGACAAGGCTGTCCACTCTCTCCATACCGCTTCAATATAGTGCTTGAAGTTTTAGCAATAGCAATAAGACAACATAAGGGGATCAAGGGGATCCGAATTGGAAAGGAAGAAGTTAAACTTTCATTATTTGCAGATGATATGATAGTGTACAAAAGCGACCCCAAAAACTCCACCAAAGAACTCCTACAGCTGATAAACACCTTTAGTAATGTGGCAGGATGTAACATCAGCTCCAAAAAATCAGTCGCCCTCTTATACACAAAGGATATGGAAGCAGAGAGGGGAATCAGAGAAGCATCACCTTTCACGATAGCCAGAAACAGCATAAAATATTTTGGGGTAACTCTAACCAAGGAAGTGAAAGATCTATTTGACAAGAACTTTAAGGCATTGAAGAAAGAAATTGAAGAGGATACCAGAAAATGGAAGGATCTCCCTTGCTCTTGCATTGGGAGGATCAATATAGTAAAAATGGCAATTCTACCAAAGGCAATTTATAGATTCAATGCAATCCCAACAAGGTCCCATCAAAATTCTTCACAGATCTTGAGAGGACAATAATCAACTTTATATGGAAAAACAAAAAACCCAGGATAGCCAAACAATCCTATACAATAAAGGAACTTCTGGAAGCATTACCATCCCTGGCTTCAAACTCTATTACAGAGCTACAGTAATGAAAACAGCATGGTACTGGCATAAAAACAGAGAAGTCGACCAATGGAATCGCATAGAAGACCCGGATTTTAACCCACAAACCAATGAACACCTCATTTTCGATAAAGGAGCTAAAAGTATACAATGAAAGAAAGAGAGCATCTTCAACAAATGGTGCTGGCACAACTGGATGTCAACCTGTAGAAGAATGAAAATAGTCCCATATCTATCACCTTGCACAAAACTCAAGTCCAAATGGATCAAAGACCTCAATATCAATCTGAACACATTGAACCTGATAGAAGAGAAATTGGGAAGTACCCTACAACAGATGGGCACAGGAGATCGCTTCCTATGTATAACCCCAGCAACACAGACATTAAGGGCAACATTGAATAAATGGGACCTCCTGAAACTGAGAAGCTTTTGTAAAGCAAAGGACACTGTCACTAAGACAAAAAGGCAACCTACTGACTGGAAGAAGATCTTCACCAACCCCGCAACAGACAAAGGTCTGATCTCCAAAATATATAGAGAACTCAAGAAATTAGACTTTAAAATGCTAAATAACCCAATTAAAAAATGGGGCACTGAACTGAACAGAGAATTCTCAACAGAAGAAGTTCAAATGGCCAAAAGACACTTAAGGTCATGCTCAACCTCCTTAGCGATCAGAGAAATGCAAATCAAAACAACTTTGAGATATCATCTTACACCTGTCAGAATGGCTAAAATCAAAAACACCAATGATAGCCTTTGCTGGAGAGGTATCCTCATCCATTGCTGGTGGGAATGCAAACTTGTGCAACCACTTTGGAAATCAGTGTGGCGATTCCTCAGGAAATTCGGGATCAACCTACCCCTGGACGCAGCAATACCACTCTTGGGAATATACCCCAGAGATGCCCTATCATATGACAAAAGCATTTGTTCAACTATGTTCATACCAGCATTATTTGTAATAGCCAGAACCTGGAAACAACCTAGATGCCCTTCAATGGAAGAATGGATGAAGAAAGTGTGGAATATATACACATTAGAGTACTATGCTGCGGTAAAAAACAATGACATCTTGAATTCTGCATGCAAATGGATGGAAATAGAAAACACTATCCTGAGTGAGGTAACCCAGACCCAAAAAGATTAACATGGGATGTACTCACTCATAATTGGTTTCTAGCCATAAATAAAGGTCACTGAGTCTGTAATTTGTGATCCTAAAGAAGCTAAATAAGAAGGTGAAACCAAAGAGAAACATATAGTTATCCTCCTGGCTATGGGAAGTAGACAAGATTGCCGGGCAAAAAACTGGGATCTTGGGGGTGGGGCGGGATGGCGGTAAGGGGAGAGGGAAAGAGAAAAGTGAGAAGGGGAGGATGGGAGGAACTTGGTGAAACGGGATGATTGGGATATAGGAGGGTTGGATAGTGGAGCAGGGAAGCATACATCTTAGTTAAGAGAGCCACCTTAGGGTTGGAGGTGGGGTGGGATGGGGATAAGGGGAGATGGGGAGAGAAAAGTGAGAAGGGGAGGATGGGGGAACTTGGGGAAACGGGATGATTGGGGATAAAACAAGGTAGGATAGAGGAGCAGGGAATCACATAACTTAATTAAGGGAACCACCTTAGGGTTGATAAGAGACATGAACCTAGTGGCGCCCAGGTGCCCAGGGCAATGTCCCCAGTTAGTTCCTTGGGCAGCTGAGGATAGGGAACCTGAAATGACCCTATCCTATAGCCATACTGATGAATATCTTGCATATCACCATAGAACCTTCATCTGGCAATGGATGGAAATAGAGACAGAGACCCACAATGGAGCACCAGACTGAGCTCCCAAGGTCCCAATGAGGAGCAGAAGGAGGGAGAACATGAACAAGGAAGTCAGGATCACGAGGGGTGCACCCAACCACTGAGACAGTGGGGCTGATCTATTGGGAGCTCACCAAGGCCAGCTGGTCTGTGACTGAAAAAGCAAGGGATAAAACCGGACTCTCTGAGCATGGCGAACAATGAGGGCTGATGAGAAGCCAAGGACAAATGCACGGGGTTTTGATCCTACTTCATGTTCTGGCTTTGTGGGAGCCTAACCAGTTTGGATGTTCACCTTCCTAGACCTGGATGGAGGGGGGGGGTACCTTGGATTTTCCACGGGGCAGGGAACCCTGACTGCTTTTCTGACTGGAGAGGGAGGAGGAGAAAAGTGGGGAGAGGGAGAAGAGGGGCGGGAGGAGGGGGAGGGAAATAGGAGGCTGGGAGGAGGCGGAATTTTTTTTTCTTTTCAATAAATAAATAAATAAAAAGAAAAGTTACAGAAGAAAGTTCTAATGATACCATATCAAAGGGCATCACGTGCAACTCACTCTTAAGGAATTGGAGATTGTGCTCCACTTATCTGAAAGGAGAGCTCTTAATTTATTATCTTGGAATTCTTGCATGTTATAAATTTAACTCTTAAATCTATTTATTAGTTAAATCACTTATTTAAATAACTGTGAACACACATATATTAATTTCTATTTTCATTTATATTCTTCTGTAAACCGCATTTAGTTTTTTCTTAATTTGTTTCAGATGTGGGGATTGCAAATCCTCCATGTTTGTTTCCCTTTCAGATACTCCAAGAAATTTAACCTTACATTGTTTTCTTTTGCAGAAATAATATTAACCATTTGTTCTGTCCACTCTAGATATATTTGTTGAATAAGAGTATTTTTTTTTTATTGAGAAAAAGAAAAAAGAAGTTTCCGCCTCCTCCCAGCCTCCCATTTCCCTCCCCCTCGTCCCACCCTTCTCTCCCTACCCCCACTCTTCTCCCCCTCCCTCTCCAGTCCAAAGAGCAGTCAGGGTTCCCTGCCCTGTGGAAAGTCCAAGGCCCTCCCCCCTCCGTCCATGTCTAGGAAGGTGAACATCCAAGGTGGCTAGGCTCCCACAAAGCCCGAACTTGAAGTAAGATCAAAACCCCGTGCCATTGTCCTTGGCTTCTCATCAGCCCTCATTGTTCGCCATGTTCAGAGAGTCCGGTTTTATCCCTTGCTTTTTCAGTCACAGACCAGCTGGCCTTGGTGAGCTCCCAATAGATCAGCCACACTGTCTCAGTGGTTGGGTGCACCCCTCGTGGTCCTGACTTCCTTGCTCATGGTCTCCCTCCTTCCGCTCCTCATTGGGAACTTGGGAGCTCAGTCCGGTGCTCCAGTGTGGGTCTCTGTGACTATCTCCATCCATCACCAGATGAAGGTTCTATGGTGATATTCAAGATATTCGTCAGCATTGCTGTAGGATAGGGTCATTTCAGGTTCCCTATCCTCAGCTGCCCAAGGAACTAACTGAGGACCTCGCCTTGGGCTCCTGGGAGCCACTCTAGGTTCAAGTCTCTTGCCAACCCTAAGGTGGCTCCCTTAACTAAGAATTGTGCTTCCGTGCTCCCCTATCCAACCTTCCTTTATCCCAATCATCCTGTTTCCCCAAGTTTCCCTCATCCTCCCCTTCTCACTTTTCTCTCCCCATCCCCCGATACTCCCATCCCACCCCACCCCCAAGATCCCAAATTTTCTCCCCGGCAATTTTGTCTACTTCCCATAGCCAAGAGGATAATTATATGTTTTTCCTTGGATTCACCTTCTTATTTAGCTTCTTTAGGTTCACCACTATATACTCCGTGACCGTTATATATGGTTAAAAACCAATTATGAGTGAGTACATCCCATGTTCTTCTTTTTGGGTCTGGGTTACCTCACTCAGGATAGTGTTTTCTATTTCCATCCATTTGCATGCAAAATTCGAGAAGTCATTGTTTTTTACCGCAGCGTAGTACTCTAATGTGTATATATTCCACACTTTCTTCATCCATTCTTCCATTGAAGGGCATCTAGGTTGTTTCCAGGTTCTGGCTATTACAAATAATACTGCTATGAACATAGTTGAACAAATGCTTTTGTCGTGTGATAGGGCATCTCTTGGGTATATTCCCAAGAGTGGTATTGCTGGGTCCACGCTTAGGTTGATCCCGAATTTCCTGAGAAACCGAAACACTGATTTCCAAAGTGGTTGCACAAGAGGTACCCCTTCCTCCACAGCCTCTCCAGCAAAGGCTATCATTGGTGTTTTTGATTTTAGCCATTCTGACAGGTGTAAGATGGTATCTCAATGTTGTTTTGATTTACATCTCCCTGATCGCTAAGGAGGTTGAGCATGACCTTAAGTGTCTTTTGGCCATTTGAACTTCTTCTGTTGAGAATTCTCTGTTCAGTTCAGTGCCCCATTTTTTAATTGGGTTAATTAGCATTTTGAAGTCTAGTTTCTTGAGTTCTCTATAAATTTTGGAGATCAGACCTTTGTCTGTTGCAGGGTTGGTGAAGATCTTCTCCCAGTCAGTAGGTTGCCTTTTTGTCTTAGTGACAGTGTCCTTTGCTTTACAGAAGCTTCTCAGTTTTAGTAGGTCCCATTTATTCAATGCTGCCCTTAATGTCTGTGCTGCTGGGGTTATACATAGAAAGCGATCTCCTGTGCCCATTTGTTGTAGGGTGCTTCCCACTTTCTCTTCTATCAGGTTCAGTGTGTTCGGACTAATATTGATGTCCTTGATCCATTTGGACTTGAGTTTTGTGCAAGGTGATAGATATGGGTCTATTTTCATTCTTCTACAGGTTGATATCCAGTTGTGCCAGCACCATTTGTTGAAGATGCTTTCTTTCCTCCATTGTATACTTTTAGCTCCTTTATGAAAAATGAGGTGATCATAGGTTTGTGCGTTAAAATTTGGGCCAAGTTACTTATAAAGGTAAACCTATCAGACTTACACCTGACTTCTCCATGAATAAGAGTATTATGAATACAGATTCATGCATGGAACCTGGGAGTGCTCATAGCTATACTCGTGTCCTTGATTCTAATTCTTTGAACAAACTAGTATAAACACAGGTAATTATGTGTTTAAACTAACCCCTTATAGAGATACATATTTAATTACCTATCTACAATTCACATCTATGTATCTGTTGTAAACTAAAAATTACTAATATAATGCATTCTACTCTGGATTAGTATTACATGGGTTAATTTTGATGTTTCCATCGATTGTCTGCAACTTCCACATAAAATAAAAAGCAGCCACCATTGTCCATTCCCTATAATTTTATGCATCTATTTTCCCTCTTTGCTTCTAGTGCTACTAGAATTTTCCATCTGTTACCTAATGGAAAAATCATCCTATCAATAAATATACTAATTAAATCAGTTGCAATATATATTGTTTATACTCTCTTGTTATCTCTACTCGTAATGGAAATTTCTAAATCAAATATGCTCATCTCCATTCCCTTCCATGTAACTACATACCTTTGAAATAATATTACCCCTGAAATAATAATAAAACCTATAAGAAACAATTTTTGATGATGATTCCAAATCACTGTTATTTCCCCAGACATTAATTAAACAGATAAAAAAAGCAGTGAGAATTGACTACATATATTTTAAAGACATTTTCAGAAGGGACATTGTCATGGAAGCACCCTATAACCATGCCATTAGTCCTCAATTTCTAGCCCCAAATGCAATGGTGGATACTATTTCCAAACACAGAGAATTGTACTTATGGGAGGCAAAAAGAAAGTATCAACCAGAACATCATACAGAAAATTTTAATTGATTTTCCCCTAAGTATCTTATTCCCAATGGAAGAAAATCCTTGAATAGTTTCCTTCTACAAACTTTAATGACACCTCTTATATATCCAAAATCTCTGTGAAAATAATATCATTTCTGTAAGTGCCTTAGGAAGATACCAGGTACTTGTGACCCTGGATTTATAATAAGACTGTGAACTACTTAGAACATAAGATTGTGTTCTGATTCCACAAATAAGAATGAGGCAGATTTTATTTTGAATTACACCAATGACACGAAGAGGTGTTTCATTTAAGAAAACTTGGTCTCTCTGTCACTGGGATGGAAGTCTCCAAGTAGAAAGGTGAGCAACTAGTATCTCTCAACCTCAGAATGTGGGACAACCACCATGAACTCTACTTTTCAGAAATTATAGAAACTTTCAAATTCTATCCAAAAATATCACTTATGTGTTTGGAACCAAGTTTTCTCCCAGGCATTTTTCATGCTTGATTGAAACTTGAAGGTTACACAGTGTATTTCAGTTGCTATAGCTATAAGATGACATAGAAAAGAAACCCAAAAACTCTTATTTTTGTTATATCATCTAGATACTATGGGTAAGTTACTTTCAAACAGTTCTTCAGGTTTCACACATAACCTCAGTGTGCAAACCCTGTCTTAAACTGTAACACTTACAGTAAACAATTTGCCTGTGTCTATTTATGAGGAGTTCCTATTACTCTCCTCATTTTTCATTGATTCTTTTATAAATCATTTGAAAATTTTAGTATGTTTTGATGTTTTTAATCTAATTAATATTTTATGATCACACCTCATTTCTTCTTATCTTTCCAAATTTACATTTCTCTTGAAAAATCCTTCACTGTCCCTTTTCTAGACTAAACACCATAACAGCTATACTCCTGTAGCCCTGCTCAGTCATTCTAGGTAGTCCACAAACTGCCTTTCTCTCTCTTTAAAGGTAATAACATTTTAATGAGTAGGAACTTTATACATATTTGATAATTCTTATTATTATTAAAACTTTGTCCCCATTCACAATCAAATAATATTGTTTGATCATTACCTTCTTATTTGGCTGTATAATTTTGATATATAGAATATATATTAGGAAGGTGAACATCCAAACAGCCTAGGCTCCCACAAAGCCAGCACTTCCTAGACCTGGATGGAGGGGGGAAGACCTTGGACTTCCCACAGGGCAGGGAACCCTGACTGCTCTTTGGGCTGGAGAGGGAGGGGAAGGGGAGCGGGGGAGAGGGAGGGAAATGGGAGGCGGAAGCAGGGAGGAGGCAGAAATTTTTAATAAAAAAATGAAAACAAAAACAAACAAAAGAGAATATATATTAGGAAATGCTTTATCACTAGATCTATTTGTCCCATGAGGACTCTAGGAACTTAAAAGCCTGCCTTGTTCTTTTGCTCAGATTAACTGAATACGATTAGATCACTTTCATTCAGAGCAAGTTCAAGCTAGAATAAAGGCTTATTGTAAATAGATCATAAATTTAAAGCTTTATAGTTATACACATGGTCAGAGCTATAGATATACAGCCAAGGTTACTACACCAAAGCACCCTAAGGAAAGCATGACCATTTTTTGTGTTCCAGTCTATTAACAATAGACCTACATCTCAAAGTTTATCACTGGGCAGTGTGCCCATCCATCTGCTCACAATCTTACTCCTGCCACATTGGAACCTTGTGTTGCCATGGCAATGACTCAACTCCTTATCAGTTACCCTAGGAATATGCTTTTGACAAGTAAGAGGTAATTATTGCAATTTCTTTATTGCTTCAAAGCTCCTGAGAGAAATAGAGATATTAGGCTAGGAGAGAAGAAGCTAGAAGAATTAGGAGAAATAAGAAGTAGGACAGTACAATTAGATTAGGACCAGAAGAAAAAAGAGACTTGTTTGGAAAGGGACATGTGAATTTATTTATTCACCCTCAGAGAGTCAGAGAAACAAGAATCCTTATTGCTTCTTGTAGCATTTGATTCTGAACCCTGCAGAGAGATTTGGGGCTGGAATCCAAAGGCTCTCATTAGATAATTCTATGGTTTACATTTTGAAGGATTCTTAATTTGTTTTCTGAAACTGCTAGAAATTATATAACCTCACTCTCAATAATGAGGTTGTGATTACTCATACCTCTGGAAACACCAACCATTTTTACCTTATCTCTTCCAGTCAATGTGAAATTTTGTCTCTATTGTTTTTATTAAAATGTCCTTAATGATTATTCATGGTACACATATTTTCAGGTATTTATTGTGGATTTGTCTATTTCCACTAGAAGGATTATTATTCAGATCATGTGGCTTTTTATGATTGGATTATTAGCTCTCTTAGTCATTCAGATATATAAGTTCTTTACATCTATCAATAAATCAAGATATATTACTTGAGATATGTTTCCCATTGAGTATGCTATTTTCATCTATGATGTCACTTTTTCTGTTGTTTTCTTTATTTTTTGTTTGATATTTTATTTAAAACAATTGTTTTTATTTTGTGTACCAATCCCAGTTTCCTCTCCTTTCCTCCTCTCTCTTCTCCCACCTCTCCCCACCCTACTCCCTATCCATTCCTCAGAGAGAATGAGGCCTCCTTTGGAAGCAACAAAGTCTGTCACATCACTTGTGGCAGGATCATGACCCTCCATGTATCTAGGCTGAGCAAGGTATCCCTAAAATGAGGAATGGGTTCCAAAATGCTGGTTCATGCACTAGGGATAAATATTGGTTCCACAGCTAGTGGCCCTACAAAATGCCCAAGACACACAATTGTTACCCACATTCAGAAGGCCTATCTCATTTCTATGCAGGTTCCCTAGCTGTCAGTCGAGTGTCAGTGAGCTCCCACTAGATTGGGTCACCTGTTTATGTGGGTGTCCCCATCATGGTCTCTACCACTTTGCTCATATTATCACCCTTCCCTCTCTATGATTAGACTCTAGGAGCTCAGCCCAGTGCTTAGCAGTGGAATTCTGCATCTTCTTCCATCAATTCCTGAATGAAGGTGCTATGATGTCAATTAAGGTATTCATCAATGTGCTTATGGAGGAAAGGCAAGGCACTATCTCCACTATTGCTTAGGTTCTTAACTGGGATCATCCTTGTAGATTCCCGGGAATTTCCCTAGTGCCAGATTTCTTGCTAACCCCACAATGTCTCCCTCTGTCAAAATATCTGTTTTCTTTCTCTCCCTCTTGGTCCTTTTGCTATGGGATAATGCCCTTGTACATTGAAAAGATTTGTCACTTATACTGGCTTAATAAAAAGCTTATTGGCCAATAACCAGACAGAAAGTATAGGTGTGATGACCAGACTGGGAGAATTCTGGGAAAAGAAAAGGCAGAGATGCAGTCACCAGCCAAACACAGAAAAAGCAAGATGAGAATGCCTTACTGAGTAAAGGTACCATGCCATGTGGCTAAACATATATAAGAAATATGGGTTTAATTTAAATTGTAAGAGCTAGTTAATAATAAGCCTGAACAAACAGGCCAAACCGTTTATAATTAATATAAGCCTATCTGTAGTACTTTAGGACTGAACAGCTACAGGATCAGGCAGGTTAGATTTCTGTCAACATCCTTCCCCAAATTTGACATTCCCAATCCCTTATGTTCTCCTAACTCCACCTCTGCTATCCCTATTCTCCTGCCACCATCTCACCCTTCCCCCACACTCCCACTTTACTCAGAAGATCTTATCTATTTCCCCTTCCCAGGGTGATCCAAGTATGTCTCTCTTAGGATCCAACTTGTTTTCTGACTTCTCTGGGGTTATAGACTCTAGGTTGGTTATCCTTTGCTTTATGTATAATATTCACTTATGAGTGAGTACATATTCTGTCTTTCTTTTCTAGGTTACCTCATTCAGGATATTTTTTTTGCTAGACCCATTCATTTGCCTGCAACTTTCAAGATGCCATTGCTTTTTGCTGCTAACTAGTACCCTATTGTACAAATATACCACATTTTCCTTACCCATTTTTTGGGGGTGAGAAACACCTAGGTTGTTTCCAGGTTCTGGTTAATATGAATAATGCTGCTATGAACAAAACTGAGCAAATGTCCTTGTGATATGTTTGGGCATACTTTGGGTATATGCCCAAAAGTGGAATTTCTAGTTCTTCAGGTAGATTGTCTCCCAACTTTTTGAGAAACAATTATACTGATTTCTACATTGGCTATACAAGTTTGCACTCTCACCAGCAATGGAAAAGTGTTCCCCTTGCTCTACATCCTCTCCAGCATAATCTTCCATTAATGATTTTGATCTGACCCATTTTGAGAGATGTAAGATGATATATCATAGTTATTTTGGTTTGCATTTCCCTGATGGCAAATGATGTTGAGCAATTACATAAGTACTTTTCAGGCATTTGAGATTCCTCTGTTGAGAATTCTCTGTTTAGATCTGTATCCCATTTTTAAATTGGATTATTTGATAATCTGATGTAAAGTTTCTTAAGATCTTTATAAATTTTGGACATCAGTTCTCTGTCAGATGTGGAGATAGTGAAGATTTTTCCCATTAGTTGGCTGCCTTTTTGTTATATTGACTGTGTCCTTTGTCTTACAGAAACTTCTCTGTTTCAGAAGGTCCCATTTATTAACTATTAATCTCAGTGTCTATGCTATGGGTGCTATATTCAGGGAGTAGTCTCCTGTGCCAATGCATTCATGGCTACTTCCTACCTTCTCTTCTATGAGGCTTAGTGTGGCTGGATTTATGTTGAGGTCTTTGATCCATTTGGACTTGAGTTTTGAGCATGTGGATAGATATGGATCTATTTGTATTCTTCTACATGTCAACATCCAGTTTAACCAGCACCATTTGTTGAAGATGCTTTCTTGCTTCCTTTATATAATTTTAGCTTATTTGTCAAAAAGAGATGTTTATCGGTGTGTGGATTAATATCAGGATCTTTGATTTGAGTGCATTGGACCACCTGTTTCTTTTTGTGCCAATACCAAGCTGTTCTCATTACTATAGCTCTGTAATAGAACTGGAAGTCATGAATAGTGATACTGCTGGAAGTTTCTCTATTGTACAGGATTGCTTTTTTATCCTGGTTTTTTGTTGTTGTTGTTGTTGTTGTTGTTTTCCATATGAAATTGAATATTGTTCTGTCAAGGTCTGTAAAGAATTGTAGTAGTATATTGATGGTGAGTGCATTAAATCTGTAGACAGCTTTTGATAAGATTGCCATTTTTACTATGTTGATCCTATATATCCATCAGCATGGGAAATATTTCCATTTTCTGCTATCTTTTTCCAATTCTTTCTTCAAAGTCTTAAAGTTCTTGTCATACAAGTCTTTCTTTTCTTTAGTTAGTGTTACCCCAAGATACCTTATGTTATTTGTGGGTATTGTGAATGGTGATGTTTTGTTGATTTCTTTTTCAGCCCCTTTATCATTTGTATATAGGAAGACTATGCTTATTTTGAGTAAATCTCATACTCTGCCACATTACTGAAGGTATTTATCATCTGTAGGAGCTTTCTGGTAGAATTTTTCAGGTCACTTATATATAATTGGATTTTCTGCAAATAGTGAAAGTTTGACTTCTTTCTTTGCAAATTGTATCTCCTTGATCTCATTTTGTTGTCTTATTGCTCTAGCTAGATCTTTGAGTACTATATTGAATAGACAGGAAGAAAGGGGACAGCCTGTCTCGTTCCTGATCTTAGTCAAGTCACTTTGAGTTTTTCTTCATTTCGTCTGATGTTGGTTGTTGGCTTGCTGTATTATGTTTAGGTTTTCTCCTTGTATCTTTGCTCTCTCCAAGACCTTTATGTGATGAAGTTTTGGATTTTATCAAAGGCTTTTTCAGCATCTAATGAGATGACCATGTGACATTTTTTTTCTCTCAGTTTGTTTCTGTGGTGGTTTACATTGATAGATTTTCTTTTTTCTTTTTTTTTTTTTTGGTTTTTCGAGACAGGGTTTCTCTGTGGTTTTGGAGCCTGTCCTGGAACTAGCTCTGTAGACCAGGTTGGTCTCGGACTCACAGAGATCCGCCTGCCTCTGCCTCCCAAGTGCTGGGATTAAAGGCATGCGCCACCACCGCCCGGCTACATTGATAGATTTTCATGTGTTGAACTATTCCTGCATCTCTGGGATGAAGCCTACTTGTTCATGGGTGCCAATTTTTCTGATGTGCTCTTGGATTGGGTTTGTCAGTATTTTATTGAGTATTTTTGCTTCAATGTTATGAGGGAGATTAGTCTGTAATTCTGTTTCTTAGTTGCATTTTTTTTTGTTATTTGTGAATCAGAGTAACAATGTCCCTCCCCTCTGTTTCTATTGTGTGGATCAATTTGTGGGGTACTAGTATTAGCTCTTTTTTGATATTCTGGTAGAATTTTATGCTGAAACTCTCTAACCCTGGGTGTATTTAGCCGAGAGACTTTTGATGAAAGTTTCTATTTTCTTAGGGGTTATATATCTGTTTAAATTGTTTTTCTAGTCTTGATTTAATTTTGGTATGTGGTACCTATCCAGAAAATTGTCCATTTCCTTTAAATTTTACAATTTTGTGGAGTACAAGTTTTGAAGTGTGACCTGATGATCCTTTGATTTTCCTCAGTGTCTGTTGTTATATTCCCCTTTTCACTTTTGATTTTGTTAATTTGAATATTCTTACTCTGTCTTTTGGTTAGTTTAGATAAACGTTTGTCTAGATTGTTGATTTTTCTCAAAGAATCAATTCTTTTTCTTATTGACTCTTTATAATTTTTTGTTTCTGTTTTATTGATTTTAGCCCTCAAACCTACTCCTCCTGTGTGAGTCTGCTTCCTTTTCATTCTATAGCCTTCAGGTGTGCTCTTAAGTCATTAGTGTGAGATTTCTCCACTTTCTTTATGTAGGCATTTGTTGCTATGAACTTTCCTCTTAGTACTGCTTAGAAAGTATCCCATAAGTTTGGGTATGTTGCGCATTTGTTTTCATTGAATTCTAGGAAGTCTTTAATTTCTTTCTTTCTTTCTTTCTTTCTTTCTTTCTTTCTTTCTTTCTTTCTTTCTTTCTT